>QEPC01009174.1:268206-312108 GCA_003113815.1 Sphenodon punctatus | reverse complement strand
GGGGGGGGGGGGCACATGGGGGCAAGTGGGCACACGGGGAGCAGGGGGCACATAGGCACATGGGGGCAAGTGGGGGCACACGGGGGAGGGGGAAGTGGGGGGGAAATGGGCACATGCTGGGGGTGAGTGGGGCACATGGGGGGAGGGGGAGCAGGGGCCACATGGGCACATGGTCGGGGCACATGGGGAGAGTGGGGGGCACATGGGTACATGGTGGGGGAGTTGGAATGTGGTTTTTGTTCACTTGATGTAGAGTGTTTGTTTTGCTGCTGCATTTGGAGGATCTGTGGATACCTTTGTGGCCTTGTGGGACTGGTTTCGCTTATGGTTTTCTGGTTTTTATATGGCTTTTGTTCACTTGATGTGGAGTGTTAAATATGCTGATGATACTCAGCTGTACTCTTTTTTAGCTGACCCAGACCCTGCTTTCTTTTTGCTATCCCAGTGTTTGGAGGCTGTGGCGGAGTGGATGCAGCAGAGCAGACTGAAGCTCAGCCCTGATAAGACAGAGGTGATGGTGGTGGGGAGGGTGAGGGAGGGTTCGCCCTCCGATAGCTCAACAGGTTCGGAGTCTGGGGCTGGTGTTGGACTCGGATCTCTGCCTGGATCGACAGGTGGAGGCAGTGGGAAAGGCCGCCTTCCGCCAGTTGTATCTAGTGCAGAGGCTGTGTCCGTATGTCTCTAGGACGGACCTGGCCTCCCTCATCCATGCCTTCATCACCTCGAGGCTGGACTACTGTAACGCGCTCTACGTGGGGCTGCCCTTGTTCCTGGTCCAGAGGCTGAAGCTAGTGCAGAATGCGGTGACCCAGCTCCTGACAGTGACGGGTCATCGGGAGCATATAACACCGGTGCTCTGGACTCTGCATTGGCTGCCAATAGCGTGCCGAGCCAGGTTCAAGGTATTAGTATTGATCTATAAATCCCTTCATGGTCTGGGCCCCTCATACCTCAGGGACTGCCTCGCCCTCTGCATCCCAGAGCGGGTCCTTCGGTCTGCCGGGGGTGCCTTCTTGGAGGTCCCCCGTTTTAAGAGAGGGGTCACAATGGAGAGGGCATTCTCAGTAGCTGAACCGCATCTCTGGAAATCCCTCCCGGAGGAAGCTCACCTGGCCCCAAGCCTTTTGACATTCCGGCAGGCTTGTAAAACCTGGCTGTTCGCTCAGGCCTTTGGGGAGGAGGTGGGGAGGGTGGGTTAGGGTTTTATCTCTCCCTTTACCTTTTTACTTTTATTTGTTTATCCCAACCCTGTTTTGGTTTTTAAATTGCTGGATTTTAAAAAATGTTTTATGTTGTTTTATTGAATTGTACATTGCCCCAGGATGCCATTGGCATGGGGGACGACTAATAAATAAATAAATAAAATACTAATTCCTTCCCAACACACACGCAGCAGAGGTTGAGGGGGAATTAGTATTTAATGCCCCGTGATTCAAGTGAGGTTTTGAAATCCTGAGATTTAACTGGTTAGTCCTGTGATTTTAGGTGTATTCAAAATGCTGGAAATATGATGCTTGTGATAAAATTGAGGTTTTGAAATCCTGAGAATTAACTGTTAGTCTGGTGATTCATGGGCCTTAAAATCCTCCCCCTCCCCCCCCCCCACACACGCAGCAGAGGACAAGAATACTGCTTCAGAAGAGACTTCTGAAGCAGGGATTGGGGTTCCTCCAACACACATGCAGCAAGTCCCTTCTTTCTGAAGCAGTATTCTTGCCCTCTGCTGCGTGTGTATGTGTATGTGTATGTGTATGTGTATGTGTGTTGGGGAGGAATTTTAAAGCCACATGAATCACAATTCTTTTTTAAAAAACCACACAGAAACCACATGCAAACTGTGTTTTGTTGCAATTCTTGATCTGGTGTAAAAACAGTGACTGGTGGGTTTCAATCTGTGGTTTTAAATGGAACCAATGATAATCTTGCATGGTTATGTAGAATGCATGGCATTGTCTGTCCTCCTCAGTATCATGAACTACTGAACTCAGGCTGTGACTGCAGTGTTTTAAAAGGACGGGTGCCTGTGTTTTAGGTTTATAAATTATTTATTTTAAGCTTGATGTGTATGCAAACTGTGTTTTGTATGTTAACCCTGGGAACTCCTTGATGCTGGGTTATGCCGCCTACCATTGCCCTGGCTCCCCCTACCATTGCCCTGGCTCCGCCTACCATTGCCCTGGCTCCACCCCTAGACTCGCTGGCCTTACTGCCCCTCCAGCCTCAAAAGCCACCAGCTGCCCCTGGTGTGAGGCCAGTCTGTGGAATTGAAATGCTTGAGAAACACTGCTTTCTGCCGTAGCTCTCCACTTGTCTAATGGGAATGATAATACTGCCTTTGTCTCAGTCTTTTTGTCTTTTCTGTATTATAGAATCTTCTGAGCCCTGAATTGTTGGCTGGGACTTGTATTTACTATCCATACCAGTAGCTATGACTGGAGTTCCAAAGAGTGAAGCTTTGTACAAACCTATATGAAGATACTGCTCCACTAGGCATATGGTCTAAAAGACTTACTAAAATGAATGCTCTGATCCAGAAAACACTTATGTATGCACTGGAGACACCTGCACATAGGCTCTGTGGTGCTGGGTCCCAAAGTGCTGCAGTCTAAAATCCTCAAGAAATACTAAAAAATATTTGTTTTTGTTTGCCGCTAAGTTTTTCTTTTAAAAAAGAACAAAAATAAATGTTTATAGTTGCCATTTTATCCTGTGATCAATGGATTAATCCAGAGGTTCCCAAAAACTATTGGTTGTGTCCTCAGATGGAGTCATGCCATCTGTAGATGGGATCCTGTTCCTAACTGATCTCCCATAAACTTTGCATGACTCTGGGCGTTTTTAAATGAGCACCGTGTGCACGGCCGCTGAGTTGCATGACTGCGGGGTGCCCATGCACACAATGTGTGTAGGGAGTGTTTCAAATGAGTGTCTCCTAGCATAGCTATCCCATCAACAGAGGCAGCCACCCTGGCCCACATGGGGCACTCCAGATCTTTCAGTAGTGTTCCATGCGTGAACATGAGTGACTGCTGTGTGGGTCACAGGACCACGCTCCCCACGCATCAGCATTTGAATGCGTGGATGGTGGGGGGAGGGGGCATACATAGATGTGTCTCATTTAAAACCACCCTTTGTGGCTATCTGGAATGACGAGAATCATCTGAAACTTCAAAATTGTGTAATATAGAACCACTGGATGAATCAATTAATTTAACCACTGGATTAATCAGTTAATTGACTAAAGCTTTTAGCCCACCAACATTCTATGGTAAATAATCAAATGTTCTGTGCAAATATGTTTGTATATGCTATTGGGGAAAAAATTCCAACACCATTTTGGGTTGTAGCCTTGCATCCAAGGCTCAGGAAGTTAAAGAACCTCTAAACCCGGTACTGGTCTGACGTCTTTTGGAGTCATGTGTTTGGCTTGGGGGTCTGCATTTCAAGAAAGATGTTGACAAATGGAAAAGGATTTGAAGGAAAGCAATAAAGATGATCAAGAATTTGGAATGAAAGGTTGCTGGAAATGGGCATGTTTAGTCTAGAGAAAAGCTATTGAGAGTGTTCAAATATCTAAAAGGATGCCATAAAATGGATGGGAAATATTTGTTATCCATTGTCCCTGAGGACAGGACAAGAAGCAATGGATTTAAATTACAGGAAGGGAGGCTTTGGTTAAATAATAGGAACAATAACTTTCTAACTACTAGAACACTTCAACAGTGGGACGAAATGCCTAGGAAGGTTGTAGGATCTCCTTTCCTGGTGGTTTTCAAGAAAGACTGGATAGGTATCCATCACAGCTGCTTTAGATACAGGGTATCCTGCCTTGCGGCCGGGGGAAGACTTGGAGTAGATGATGCTTTGTGGTCTTTTTTAACTCTTCAGTTCTATGATTCTATGCATTTAACTATTTATAGACCCCAAAACAAAAGGAAGGAACACACTGCTTATAAAAAAGGACACACTATGATACACAAAAAAGTATTTAGGAATGCGATTGGATGTTAAGTGCAATTGTGGAATAGGTGAGCACTGTGAGACAGAGTTTGTTGTCCTATTGGGATTAGTCTAAAATAATCTTCATGTGAATTCTACACAGCAATTGGATAGTGTGCAAAAAGTGACCCACAATCTGGAGGTGGAAGCGAAAAGGTTACGTTTGTTTGTACAACCCATTTTAATTAAAAATAGCTCTATGTTGTGCCAGTCATCGAAACGGAGATACTGCAGCAGTAATCATTACAGAGATTGTAACTGAGAAACATCAAATGAGATTAGCCAAAGCCAAGCGACATTTGCAGACAAACGTCTGATTCATGTAGCAGTGACATGTTAAATGCCCCTCTGGTCTGAGATAAATAGAAAACAGAAGCATTCTGAGCTGCTTTGGAAGAGTAAGGCCTAAGGGTGACAATGAGCAGCGTTAGGGAACCTTATAGGTGGCGTTGTTCAAACAGCTGGGAAGACGCAAGGAAACAGGTGATTGATAGATCAAGGCTATCAGAAATGAATATGGTTTTCTGATAATGAATGATGTAGGGAAATGTTAACTCAACTGAGGTGCAGCAAAATTCAGTAAGAGCGTGGAAGTTACAAGACCGGTCAGCAAAAAGCAGAATATACATCCTAAGAAAGTAAGAGGGTGGAGGGACCAGATTTGTTTCCCCTTTCTTAAATATGAACTAAACAGCAAGCTAATTTCAGCCAGAGTGGCAGCCTAAGATATAGACCAGCTGTGATGCTGCTGTTCTCCAGAAGGGACGTGTACCATTCCCACTGAGACATGCTCCAAGAAAGAACCATGTCCTGGATCAAAACAGAATGCTTTTAAAAGTGTGACAGAACGTATGATGGGAATTTAATCATTCCTGGCTGTGGACTGTGTTGCTTCAGTTCAGACATGAAACCCCCACTCCCTGCCTCTGTCTTTGGGTGTCTGTCGAGGTGGAAGCTGAGGATTCCAGAGCACATTTTGAATAGGCCAAAGACATCTTGATATTTGGCGTTCTCTCCTTGTTAATAAAACAGTCTGTCTCTATGTATGTGAGATAATACTGAATGCAAAATAGCTGCTGGTTTTGCCTGCAGCTGCTACGTAGTACTGTCAGGGGCAAGTTCAGATATTTGTAGGGGTATAAAAGGAGCTACACTATGTGGCATACAGCAAAATGTCTTGTCTCTTGCATGCTACATGTGGGATGCATAAAAGTTATAGTTCTGCCTTGTCTCTTGTCTTTCCACCATTGAGGTTGTGATGCAGAAGGCAGCAGCCCAGATGGTAAGACTGGGGTGTCTTGCAGAACATAAATAATCCCTGTATTCTGTCACCTACACCTATGTTCTTCTGAACAGAGTCCTCAGTGCTGGTTTGGAATTGTAAAGCATTAAATGGCCTCTTGGCCAGCCTACCTGAGAGACCACCTCTCCCACCCTTTGGATACATTGCATGTCTTCAGACTGACACCTGCTCCGCCTCACTCCCGGGTGACCCATCTGTGTAAAGGTGGGCCACCCTGGGGTGAGGTGGAGCAGTGGCAGAGCAGGCAATATCTTCTTGAGGCCAATTCCACTTGCGGTGCTCCGGGACGTTCCAGAGTACTGTGAGCAGAGTGGGCTGCCCAAACCGTGGAGCACCGGCAGCAGCCCATCTAAAGGACAGCTGGCCCCTGCAGCTCTCCTTCTAGCCATGGGTTGCCCTGGCATCGGCCATAGAGCCATGGGTGGCAGCCTAGAGTGACTGCCAATCCGCTCACAGCTCTAGGGGAAGGGGGGTTTGTGTGGGCGGACTGCAGAGTACGGTGGCATCAGTTTAAACCGCTGCTGCCGGAGCAGACATGGGGTATGTGTGTCCACGGCTGAGTCTGTCTAAAAACACCCTTTGCTACAATTTGGGTCCCATTCCATGGTAATGCTACATCCCCTTCCATATAACAGAGGAGGTAACTGGAAGGGTGTTTTTCATCTGGGCTGTAGGAATATAGATTGTCCTAATGCTCCTAATCTTCACATAGCATCAATTTCTCTGCTTTCAGAACATGCTGCATCCACACTTTGACTAATACCTCCATTCCCAATTGAAACAATTTATGCCAGGAATATTTATATATTTATTTATTTAAGTTTATTATCCCATCCTATCCCAAAGACTCAAGCTTGCCTTACAGCATAGACAAAATCATAAATAGATATAAATAAAACAAGTTTAAAATCCTTATCACAATTCTTCCCAAACCCTAGGCTGCCAAATTAAAAAAAAAATGTCTTGCAGTCCTTACAAAAGAGGTGCAGACGAACCTCCAAGGAGAGGGCAATTTAAGGCTGTAGGGCAGCCACTGAGGCTTCTTGCTCACGTTCGGTTTTTCATGGAAGATTCAATCTCACGCGAGAACAGCACTAACGTGAGACTGCGGTATGGCTGCCTGCTCACATTAATTTCTTTTGGGTTTGGATCCATTATAAAAAAATAATGGATCCTTGTTGATTACCCCTCTCCCCCAGGGACCCCCTGGTGGGGATATGGGGACACTACGGGGTTCCCTGGTTGGGGGGATTGGGGTCCCATACCTCAGTCCACCCACCAGGGAACCTCCAAGTGAAGCGGTGCCCAGCCAAAGCCCCTTTGCCGAGAGCTGCTAGAGGCATGGATCTCGCTGCCACACACTAGCAGCACTCGACAAAGGGAACACACACCTGTCAAAATTTAACACACGGTGAGTTTAACGTTAAATCTGCATGCACATATTCAAATTTAACATTAATTTCAACTCACGTGGGTGACAGGGCTGGATTTTTAGACCTGTCATCTGTGATGAACTATCGTTAGTTTCACTGATGCTCCACAATCTTGCATTAGGTAAAAATTAACATGAGATGGTATAACGTGAGCAAGCAGCCTGAGAACGTATCTCTGCACGCCTTTGTTGTGTGAATTTGACAGGTAGATGGTACATGGAAGGGGGTGTTCCTGGCAGAGCTCAGAGCCTGCAACTGAACGTGAAGGAGGAGGCGGTCTTTCTGATATGTGAGGGGCGTAGGCCTTCTAGGGCTAGGAAGGATTTGAATTTGATCTTGAGCAGTTAGTTGGTAGGATGGGATGACTGAATTTGATTGTATTCTAGATCTGAATGTGTTGAACCATTGGATCATACCAGGAAAGTGAACAGCACAAGCTTAATCTATAACTCTTTGAAATAGCCTGCTGTTGTTATTTCTAAATCAGGTTAAAATATTAACTTTTTCTCAGTTCCATCATTCAAAACCAGGAATCCTTTTACTGAAGAAGGAACAACATCATGAAACCAGTGTAAGTGAGATGAGAATGAGGTCCTTTTAGAATTAAATAAAACTTGAATGTGGCTTCACAATTCTATGGTCTCAATATAGTTAACTCTCTGAATAAAAACTATGAGAATTACTGCTAGCCTGTGCTCCTGCCTCATAGCTCATTATAAATAATAAAACTTCTCTACAAAGGTTCTTTTTTCCACCTGTTGATTATTGTAATTCTTTGTCAGCTTGGACCATGGATTGCTAACTTCCCAGGCAGAAGGCCTAGGGGCCCTGGATGGAGGCCTGTGGGGACTCTGCCATCGGAATCAAGTGAATAACTTCCCACAGCTGTGAGAACACTGACTGTTAGAACAGTTGATAACAAAGTCGCCTCCCCAGGGACGTCTGACACCAGCCATAAGGGACCAGCTGCAGCAAAAAGTGAGTCCAGGCAGGTCCTGATCCTGCAAGACAGGTCGCACTGTCATGAGAGTATTTTGTGCCATTCCTGCCAGGGGTGGTTCTTGGGGAAGGTTGCTGTTGCCATGTCCTGAGAAACGTAGTGGAAGCCCAGGGGAACTCTGTGCTGCTGAGCTGTGTGTATTGTGTGCCTATATGGTGAATCCTGACTAGAAATGACAAACACAGGTGAAGAGTCCAGGAGGACTGATTTACGTAAACCCCCAGGTATGCTATATTTTTAACAGTAATTAAGGACTGAGGTTTTTGCAAGACTTATGACATATGCATTTGACAGACATTACATCAAAACCTTATTAGGGAAGTAATATATAAGTATTCCAGGCTTTTCGCTAAAAGAATGTGGTATTTCTCCCTCAGCTCAGATCCCTGCTTGGCACTCCTCAGCTTGGGTGTGTCCTGCTTCAGATACTCAGAAGGCAGACCTCAAATATTCAGATTTGTGGGTGGCTCAGGTGCGGGACACTCCCCACCTCCCCAGTTTGAGTTCTACCTTTGGAGATACCAGAAGCAAATCTCGCTCCCTGGAGACCTTTTGGGGAGCTGTTTTTTGTTTTCCTTTTTTATTTTAACCCGTCATTTCCAAAGGCTTGCTCACTCCCCTTCCCTCTGCAGGGTGCTGGGTTGAGCTGAGCTGACTGGCTTGCTTGCTCCCCTTCTCTCAGAGGGTGCTGGGTTGAGCTGAGCTGAATGGAGGAGCCTGCCTGCTCCCTCCTCTCCCCGAAGGGAACCAGGAGGCCCAACTGCTGCGCACAGCAGGCTCCGCCGCTGCCAGCCACCCACCTCTTGGGTCTGGTGTGCTGCAGCTGGGAACACTGGCAAGAGGGTAAGAGCCCGCTCCCCCGGACCCTGCTCTGGCTCCTCTCGGGGCAGGGGCAGGTCGCTGGGGAAGCTCAGGCGTAGGTTTCTGGAAGCACGTTCAGGAGGGGGATAGGGCGGTGGAGGCCTCTCTGGGGAAGCTGTTCGAGGCCACGTAGAATGCCCTTATGGCCGACTTTACCTTTGCCCCAAGGGCAATCCTGAACTGGGTAGAAGAGGTGAGAGACCCTGAGTTACACCCCCAGGAACAGACTGCCAGGATGTACAGGATCGTCTCAGTGGCATCCTATATCGCGGACGCATCCATAGATTCTATGAGAGCCAGCTCACAGGCAGCAGCCACTAATGTGGCGGCCAGAAGACGACTGTGGCTCTGCACATGGAAAGCGGATCCAGCATCGAAGACCACCTTGACCTTGGACACGTTCCCGGGGGGAAAACTTTTCGGCCCTATCTTCGACAAAATGCTGGAAGAGATGGCAGAGGAGAAGAAAAAGGCCCTCACACCAAATATGGACAAAGGGGGAGACAGGGCAGGATCCTTTCACTCCCAGTATCATAGGCAGGGATACTCAAGGGGAGTCACCCACCAGTTCTATTCCAAGGATAAGTACGGTAAGTCCGACTGGCACGCCACCCATAGGGCTGCCAACAACAACAACAACAACAGGCCAAGACCACACGCCAAGCAACCAGGTCCAAAGACCGCTCAATGATGGCCCAGTAACTCCCCTGAGGCCCACCCCTCCTCAGGGGGCACCTAGCCCATTTCAACCCGGTATGGTGTGCCCACATTCCGGACGAGTGGGTGAAGTCCGTAGTCAAGGAGGAGTACCGTATCGAGCTGACGACCTGGCCACCCAGCAGATTTGTCGCCTCGCCGGCCTTGAGGGATGCTACAAAGAGGTGTCTCATGAAATTGGCCATAGCAAGACTCGCTGACATAGGAGCAATTGAGCCTGTCCCAGCCACAGAACAGAGCAGGGGCCTGTACTCACTATACTAACTACTGTTCCTTGTCCCCAAGAAGAACAGGGAAGCGCGAGCAGTGCTTGATCTCAAGTTTCTGAACGGTTTCACGAGGTACAGGAAATTTCATATGGAGACCCTCAAGTCCGCTCTACAGGCTCTGGAGCTAGGGGACTGGCTCTCTTCAATCGACCTGAAGGGCGCCTACCTACACGTGCCTGTTGCCCGCTGGCACAGGGCGATGCTAAGATTCTACTACAGGGGTGTGCACTGGCAGCATACTTCCTTGCAGTTCAAACTGGCCTTGGCCCCCCATACGTTTACTAAAGTATTGGTCCCTCTGGTAGCTATACTGCGCCAGAAGAGGGTCCATGCCTACCCGTACTGGGATGACATACTAATCCGTTTGGCATCCCACCCCACAGTGATCCAGCACCTGCAGGTGGCCATCCATACACCACAGAGCTTTGGGTTCGTCATCAATCTCCCAAAGAGTCACCTCATCCCGACCAGAACTCTCCCACATCTGGGAGTGATCATCGACACAGAGGCAAACTGGGTCTCGATAGCGGAGGAGCACATCGATCGACTGATCGTAGAGTTCTCCAGAGCACTGCAAGAGTGCACAGCATTATTTATTTATTTATTTCTAGGTTTATACCTCGCCCCTCCTGAGAACAGCTCGGGGCAGCTTCCAACAAAAAAATATAAAATACATATAAAACCATTTAAAACAGATCAAAAATACATAAAGTATTAAAACAGGGCCCGGGAGAGTCAAGGCTCTGATGAGACTACTGGGAGTGACGGTATCCTGCATAGGCCAAGTGCAGTGGGCCAGATTCCACCTTCGGCCATTGCAGAACTTCCTCAGACCCTTCCAGAGAGAGATCATGACCCAGAAGCACAAGGTCATCAGGATTCTGAGACCTTTCGCCAAGCAGCTTGACTGGTGGGGAGTGGCATCCTGCTTACACCAGGGAGTCCCCCTGATCATACCCCACAGGATCACTGTGACCACAGACGCAAGCCTAGGGGGATGGGGGGCGTTTACAGGCACCAAGAAGGCTCGGGGTCATTGGTCGTGAGAGGAGGTGTCCCTCAGCATCAACATCCTGGAGCTTCGAGCAATTCGCCTGATGTTGATGGAATTCAAAAGCGACCTGAGAAACAACCACATTTTGGTGCAGATGGACAATACCACAGCAATGGTATAAATTAACCACCAAGGGAGATCGAGGTCGAAATCCCTGCAGCTGAAGGCAAAGCAGTTGTTTCAGTGGGCAGAGCCCAGGCTCACGTCGATCAGGGCAGTCCACATCAAGGGAGTGGACAACATAGAGGCAGACAGGCTCAGCCGGATGACTCTGGACCCAGGGGAGTAGGACCTGCACCAGGATGTGTTCAGCTGCCTAACACGACGGTGGGGTACCCCAACCATCAACCTGTTCGCATCCAGTGCCAATCACAAGGTACCCTCCTACTTCTCAAGGCACAGGGATGCAGGGGCATTGGTGGTAGATGCTCAGCAGCAGCCATGGCCTCGGGGTCTAGTATATGCCTTCCCGCCAATACCAGTGCTGGGGCACATTCTAAGGAGAATCAGGAGACACGGAGCTGAAGTGATTCTGGTCACCCCATACTGGCCCAAACGCCTGTGGTTTTCAGACCTCATGGAGCTACAGCTACAGCCCCCCGTCCACCTCCCGGACCGACTGGACCTCCTCAGCCAGGGGCCACTACATCATGAAGATCCCAGGTACTTTCAGCTGATGGCCTGGCTACTGAAAGGGAGGCCCTGAGTGCGGAAGGTTTCTCGTAAAGAGTCATCAAGACACTCATGGCGTCTCGCAAGGTCTCTACCAACAGGACCTATGTTGCCACGTGGAGATGTTTTTTTTTCCAGTGGAGACAGTCCAGAGGCAGAAACAGCCATGCACCCTCCACGTCTGAAGTACTGAAGTTTTTACAGGATGGCCTAGAGCAGGGGCTTTGGTCTTCCACCCTGACTAGACAAGTGTCAGCTCTCAGAGCAATTCTAGGAGCGGGGGCCAGGGTCTGCTTTACCAAGAGCAGGCAGGTGGGGAGATTCCTCAAAGCTGCTCGTGCAATAGTCCCACCACCTGTACACCACTTTCCTTCCTGGAACTTGAACACTGTCTTCACGGCCATTACTCAACCCCCCTTCGAACCGTTGAGTCAAGTTTCGCTGTACTTCCTGTCCATCAAAGTGGCCTTCCTGGTGTCCATCACATCAGCCAGAAGAATTTCCGAGTTGGCAGTCCTCTCCACAGCGCGACACCAGTGCGAGTTTTTTGAAGACAGGGTGATTCTGCGCACTGACCCAACTTTCATCCCTAAGGTCAATTCAGCCTTTCACAGGGTGCAGGAGTTTGTCTTGCCGACCTTCTGCCCTAACATCATCAGGAGAAGGTCTGGTACAAACTGGATGTTCGCAGATCACTGAAGGTTTATATCCACCAAACGAGCATGGGGCCCAGATCTTCCAGCCTGTTTGTCAGATAAAGAGGTGCGGAAGTGGGGCGTCCAGCATCAAAGAACATGATTGCGCACTGGATCCATTGCTGTATCATGGAAGCATACAGGGCGGCAAAGAAGCCCCCACCTACGGGAGTTATGGCACATTCGCTGAAGTTGGCGGCCACATCATGGCCATGCTGGCCAGGGCCTCCTGCGAGGAGATCTGCAGGGTGGCCACATGGTCATCAGTGCATACATTCTCTAGACACTACAAGATCCATATAATGGTGTCAGCGGAGGCCGCCTTTGGGCGGAAGATTCTCCAGTCCATTGCAGCTGATCTCTAACCGGGGTCCCGGTTCTCTTTTCTCCCACCCTGTTTTGGTTCGTCTTTGGTACACCCCAAGCTGAGGAGTGCCAAGCAGGGAGCTGAGGGAGGAAAGAAAATCGGGGGCACTTACTGGTGAATTTTCTTTCTACGAAGCTCCCTGCTTGGCACTTCGGCCCACCCTGGGCCTGCCGGCAGGGAGTGAAAAACTGGGCATCCTAATCTGGCCCGCAAGGTGGTCTGCTCCTATCTCTTCTCTTACAGGTCCTTCGGAAGAACTCAAACTGGAGAGGTGGGGAGTGTCCCGTACCTGAGCCGCCCACAAATTTGAATATTTGAGGTCTGCCTTCTGAGTACCTGAAGCAGGACACACCCAAGCTGAGGAGTGCCAAGCACTGGCTTCATAGAAAGAAAATTCACCGGTAAGTACCCCAATTTTCTTTTCTCCATGATGATGTAGCAATAAAAATGTCCAGGAGATGTAGATTACTTGAAACTTCAAGGAAACATCATTGCAGATGTAAATGGGGGTTGTTATAAAAGCCCTGGCTGGCCCAAAATACAGGAATCTTTGGCTGGAATGGGAGATGCAGAGGGAAGAGGGAAGTTAATTACTGTATTGTGTTTTATGGGAATATGCTGTGGGAGATGGCAGTGAGGGAGAAGGGTTTTTAAGGGATGTGATCTGGGAGGGAAGATTAGGGTGAGACTTTCTGGTATGAAAGATGGGGGAGTGTGTGTGAAGATTTTGGGTTAGCTGTGGCACCTCTGAGAGCAGGGTAGTGGTGGTGGTGGTGGAAAGGCGGGAAGGCTACTCCTCTGGGTGATGGAGTGGGAGTAGGTAGGATGGGATATTTGAACATGGGAGTGATGGGGATTTTTATATGTATTTTTAGTTTAAAATGCATAAGCTGTGCTAAGCCACCTCTGAGATAGGGTGTGGGTGAGGTATAAATATAAAATGATAAAGTGTGACCAGAATTGGACAACCTCATTTAAAGTCCACAGAACACAGATTAAGTTTCCTGACTGGTGAAGCCCTCTAGGAGATGTTAAACTTTGCTGTCCATGGATACGTTCTCCTTACCTTTTGTATGGGTGAGCGAGGCAGTGCAAAGAGAAGTTTGAATTAGTGCTATCTACATACCTCCTGTGTGAATAGATAGGGGACTAGATTGAATGTCCACCAGACCCAACAGCGCCACTGAACATGGATGGGGCTCAGATGACCAGAACGCTGCTTCCAGCCCTGCTACTGGCCCCCTGGGTAACCTGTAGCAAGTCATTTAACTCTTTATGCCTAGGCGTTCCCATTTAAAAAACAACGGTACTGTTGAGAAGTGGCAGGTACACGTGCTTTACTTAGTTACAATGCAGAAAGGAACCCTGAATGAAAGTATGGAAGAGGGCGCATCAGTGACCAGGGCTGTGTGGTTGAGGAGCTAGGGAACACCTGGCAGAGGAGGTAGGTTTTTGTGATTGAGGAGATGAAGGTTGGGAGGGAGTGACCAGAGTGAATGGATCTAGGGAGGGAGTTCCAGGCATAGGGGATAGTAGTGGGAGGGGAAAGAGCAAATACGTTTTGAGAATCATAGGGCTCATGGGCTGGTGAGGCAAAGGAGGAGTGAAGCACCCAGGTGGGAATGTGGTAGGAAAAAAGTATGGGAAAACAGTGGGAAGCAAGGCCCTGTAGAGCTTTGAAGGTAAAGACAAGGAGCTTGTGCTGTATGCAGAAGGAGAAAGGGTGCCAATGGTGGGAGGCGATATGGGGTTGAATATGATTTGAAGTGATGAACGAGGTGGACGACCTTGGGAGCAGTGTTGACATTCATTTACTTTTGCATTTGATACTTTGTTGTTTGGTATTATGCTCACTGAGGCAGTACTCTGTGCTAAATAGTATATCGAAGTGACTGAAATACTAAACCCAAAAGTCAATGAATAAACAAAGTTACAAATGGTAGGGAAGACAAGTTCAGATATTTGTGAAATCCAATACCGTGGGAGAGGTGGGGGCTGCATCCCCCACAAATTTCCTCCCCTGCAATTCTAGAATGTATTTATTTATTTCATTTTTACCCCACTCCTCTTGCAAAAGCGACTCGGGGTGGCTTACAAATTTAAAATAACACAACAAACACAAGCCCCCTTCGCCGCGGGTAATCCCGGCGACGGGGAAATTGCCGCGCCCCCGTCGGGGATACAGGAGCCAGGAAGCCGCGGCAGGCGCAGCGTGATCGGGCCGACAGGGCCTGTTGCCAGGGCAACCGGAGTGGCGCATGCGCGGAGGAGCTGCGCCAGAAACGAAGAGCGGTACCCGCCCTTTGTAGAGAGGGCGGGGCCCGCAGGGAACAGCCTCAGTCGGCGTTGGACGGGCAATCAGGCAGCAGCAAGGATCGCTTGCTGCTGAGCAGGCCCAGCCACGTGGTCGGAGGAGGCCCGACGGGGAAAACTGAGCAGCGCGCGATGGGCCGCACTAAAAAGAAGGCGGCACCAAAAAAGCGGCCCCCACAAGCGGGGAACAGGTTGCAAAGGGGTGACAGCCCCGAGAGGGCAGAAAGGGAGGGAGGTGAAGGGGCCCCAACGCGGCAAGAGCTTATGGAGCGCTTGGCGGCCTGTGAGGCCCTGCTCCAGAATCGGGCCCCATCCCCCACACCCTCGGCCTTAGGGGGCTCCCAGCCCACTAGTAGGGACAGGGAGGGGGATGACTCAAACTCCCAGGTTAGAAGGGGAGAAAGTCAGCTGGCCCCAGAGAGGGAGGCAGGTGCACCTCAGCCCCCCCTTGAGGGCCCCAGAAGGGGAACAAGAAATATAACCCCCCCCGCACGGTATAGAGATGTACCGGGCCCAGCCCAAGGGGACTCAGGGAGATTTAATCAGGCACAAGGGGGACGGGACGGTGAGGCAGCAAGACAATCCGCCCCGTGGTTAGGGGGCCTAGGGCAGCAGACAAACCCACCTGAAAGGGGGCAAAACCTTCAGCCCAACTGGAGTTCCCCGGACCCGGGGATGGTACACATGGGGGGAGGATATAACCAGGGCATGTCCAGGCACCAAGATGACATCGGGGACCCATTTGGGGTGCCTGGGCTGGCACATTACCAGTGTCAGCAGACTGCCAGTATGGCGGCATTGGGGGCACCGACATTGTCACCACGTGATATGTGGGGGCACGGGGGCCCCCGAGATACCAATTTATACACAGGTGAAGGATCCCCGCCGGCCCGTCGGAGACGCGATGAGCACCAACAGCAGGGAGGGGACCTCGACATATTGCAGCGCCTTCAGGCGATAGAGGAAGCCCTCCATAGGGAACCCAGGGGCCTGCACCGAGGAGGGCATCACGCTGGACCCGGACCAAGCAGCCAACCCCAGCCGACGAGTCAGGGTGAGTCTATTGACCACGAGGCGGGGGGAACAACCACCCTGACAGGGTACGAAAATTTACCCATGCGGGGAGGCACGGGCGGAACAACATTTGGTGGAGGGACAGCCATGCCACTGAGCAGGCACGGGCCTGGTGGGATTTGCGGACCAGGGGGACCCGCACCACAGAGGGCAGCAGAGCAAGGCCAACAGGCCACGGCCCCCCGCCTACTTCAGGTCGAAGGTTCGTGGGCATGGGTTTTCCCAGTTAGTTTACCCGCAGGGCAATTAGGGACAGCAGCCCTACCCAGATTGAGCACAACAAAGTCAACCACAAGCCAGGAAATAGTTCCTTCCCTTCCACCGGTGGGGGTTTCACCAGCCACCACATCAGCAGGGGCTGCATCAACAGCGATCGTACGCCCACCGGGCGGGGTAATTGCTGATGTGGCAGCCCCATTTGGCAGCCATTTAACCCTCGCAACCAAGGAAAAAATTTGGCGGGGCGAATATGTGGACATATTTGCGTTATTATTCAGTGACCCCATAGTGGATCACTCAGAAGCGGAAGAAGGGAAAGAGAAAGAAACATTTAAGCGCCCCAAAGCGGATAGGAACTGGTCCAATTGGACTTCCGCTTTCGCAGTCTACATGGGAGTAATAATGCAGGCCGACGCAGGACGGGGGTTAGAATTACATAAATACGCGGACATCATCCGGCGGGCCCATGGCACCGGGCCCCCTGGGGCGTGGCTGCGTTACGACGAAGCGTTTCGTCATAGGGCAGCGAATACCCCGGGCCTCCGATGGGACGCCCATGCCCCGGACATCTGGCTTGAAAGCATGGTGGACGCAACCAGGGCTCCACGGTCCGATAGCGGGCACCCATTAGTAAAGGGGGGGGTCGCTCCCGCCAATGAGCCATACCGCGGGGACGGGCGAAAAAGAGGACAGGGGGGACCTGGCCCGTGTTGGGAGTACAACTCCACGGGCAGGTGCAATAGGTCCCAGTGCAGGTTTCGGCACGTGTGCTCCAGCTGTGGGGGGGGACACCCTGAGAGCACGTGCTACCGACCCCGGCAGAAGGGTGGACGAGGCCGCTTCGGTGGGGGGTCGGGCCCAGGAAAAGGGGGTCAAGGTGGCCCCTCCGGGACCCGCATCCCAAAGGGCGCCGACGCCAATTCGAATTGAGGTACTAGAAAGAGCCCTCAGCACACACCCGGCAAAGGAAGAGGTGGAATATGTAATAAATGGTTTTCGGTACGGTTTCCACATCCCGGCCGGCCCAGTTGTGTGCCCACAAAAAGTTAGGAACCTCAAATCTATAAAGGGGCATGAGGAACTAGTTAAGGTAAAGATTGATAAAGAGGTGTCGGAGGGCAGAGTAGCTGGTCCATTCCAACAACCACCTATCGAAAACCTAGTGTTGTCACCACTGGGCATAGTCCCAAAGAAAATACAGGGCGATTTTAGGTTGATTCATCACCTGTCCTACCCTCGCGGCGCATCGGTGAACGACGCCATACCGAAAGAATTAGCTACGGTCAGGTATGCGTCGTTCGACCTTGCGGTTGAGAAAGCTAGGAACATGGGACCGGGGGCACTGTTAGCCAAGTGTGATGTCAAATCAGCCTTCCGCTTGCTACCAGTGCATCCCAGGAGCTTCCACCTGTTGGGATTCCACTTCGGAGGACAGTATTATTTTGATCGAGCTATGCCAATGGGATGCTCCATATCCTGTTCGGCATTTGAACGATTCAGTTCCCTGGTAGAGTGGATTTTTAAACAACGGTGGAAGGGAGGGGAGGTGACAAAATATCTCGACGATTTCCTGATAATAGCCCCACCGGGGACGGACGAATGTGCGTCCGCTCTTAGGCTATTCCAGGAGACGGCCTCCGACCTCGGGATCCCACTCGCCCCCGAAAAGACGGAGGGACCTTCCACAACCTTAACCTATCTAGGTATAGAGTTGGATACAGTAAACAAATTGTCTAGGCTCCCGCAGGACAAATTAGAGACATTGAAGGCCAAGATACAAGAATGCATAGCCTCCAAAAAGATTACAGTAAAAACCCTCCAGTCATTGGTAGGCAGCCTTAACTTTGCCTGCCGAGTGATCGCACCCGGCAGAGCCTTTTTAACCAGGTTGTATGGCAAACTGAAGGGCGACCTACCCCCTCACTACAGAATTAGGGTGAATCAGGAAATGAAAGCTGACTTACGATCCTGGCTTGATTTCCTGAGGGAATACAATGGAGTTAGTTTTTGGAGAAGTAAGTGGCTGTTACGCAGTGACCTGCAGGTTCGCTCCGATGCCGCAGGGGGAGCTGGTTTTGGGGTCTATTTTCAGACACGATGGTGTGCGGAACCCTGGCCATCTGTATGGCATGAGACGGGATTGACAAAAGACCTAACGTTCTTGGAATTGTTCCCCATAGTTATAGCAGTATTGCTATGGGCAGAGCAATTCGCTAATCACACCGTATTGTTCTGGTGCGACAATATGGCGGTGGTACATATAATAAACACCCTGACATCCCGCTCCCCCCGCGTTATGACTTTAGTTCGTGCCATGGTAGGGGCCTGCCTTAGGAACAACATAATGTTTACAGCACGTCATGTACCCGGTATTGACAATGGCATAGCCGATGCCCTATCTCGCTTTCAGATCGAGCGATTCCGGGAGCTAGCGCCAGAAGCCAGGGAGCTTCCCGACCCTCTCCCACCGGGAGCATGGAGCCTTGGGAGCTAGAAGTGCAGAATATCGTGCAGGGATCCCTGGCTCCCAGAACTCAGGCAGCATACGGTAGGGCGTTCCGGGAGTTCCAGGCATATAGAGCAGACAAGGGTTGGGCACCGGGCTTTCCCATTACAGAACCCGAAGTACTACAATTTGCCATGTCACTTCGGCAGAGGGGTCTAGCAGTCAGCACCATAGGGGGTAAGATAGCAGCCATTAATTTTGTGAGCAAAATGAAAGGTTACCCCTCCCCAGATAACGGTTTTTACTTAAAAAGGATGCTGGAGAGCTGGGCCAGAGCAACAGCGACTCCAGCACCTGAAAGAGACCCCATAACCACACCCATACTAGTCCGGGTGGTCGGAATCTTACCGGAGATATGTCGCGACGCATACGAAGTGCAGTTGTTCACAGCAGTTTACGCCGTTACATACTTTGGGGGATTTAGAGTAAGTGAAGTGGTCCCATCATCTAGACGAGATTTATCTGGCCGGGCTTTTAGAATCAATGACATTGATTGGAACCCTACTAGACTGCGATTGCGGTTAAGACGATCCAAGACGGATCAGAGGGGCAAAGGAACCAATGTCGAATTGTTCAGAACGGGACAGGAAGCAATATGCCCTGTTAGTCAATTGGGACGCTACCTAACCATACGCCCACAGGTCACAGGTACATTATTCCGCCACCAAAACGACACCCAGCTGACGAGTTATCAATTCAGCGCAGTCCTTCGGACAGCATTGGGTAAATTAGGCCTCCCAGCAAGTTCATATGGGTCGCATTCATTCAGAATAGGGGCAGCTACAACTGCGGCGGCGGCAGGTTTGCCCACAGAGGCCATCAAGGGAGTAGGGAGGTGGCGGTCCAATGCATATAGAAGATATGTAAGACTCCATCAATAAAAATTATTGTGTCTCCTGTGCCCAGGGTTTAGGTCCACCGAAACAAAAAAACAGGAGATTTGGATCGTTGGCCACAGCCTGGTCCGCTGGGCTAAGAAGGCTGCCATACGGAATGAAAGGGGAATCCACCTAGGATTGGGCCAAAAGGCAACAATTAGATGGTATGGATATGGTGGCATGAGATGGTACCAGCTGCTGCCAAGACTGAGACTTATAGGAAAAGAGGGAACACCCGACATACTCGTTATACACTTAGGGGAGAATGACATCCCGGCCCAAAAAGGGGTTAACCTCTTAATTAAAATTAAAAAAGACTTGTTATTAGTTAAGAGCTTGTTTCCACATGTTCAGTTAAGTTGGACCAGTTTAGTCCCCAGAATTCGATGGCATGGAGCTATTAACCCACCCAAAATTGATAAGGCACGTAGGAACATCAATAGGGAAATAGCAAAATGGATAGGTAGTATTGAGGGAGTAATTATACAGCATGCGGACATTATTTTTGGCCGACCAGAGTTGTTCAGAGATGATGGGGTTCATCTCTCTCAATTGGGTAATGACTTATATTTGAGGAACTTGGCCCAACACCTGCAGGAGTTGGTGATGTGATAGGCAGTGGGTGTCGGGGGTGTGGCCTGGAGTGGCCCCCCCCCTTTTAGTGGCGGGGGTCCAGTATACTACAGTAGGTAAATAGGTAAGAATAGGATAAGATGAGTCATCTCCTTAAGAGATGGGGTAGGTGACACCCTGTGCGAAGGGAGAGCAGTACGCGCAGGGGTCATCACCCTGGGAGGCGTACCAGGTGATGCCGGTAAGTACACGAACGGTCTGCTGGCCTTGCGGGTACTCACCTCCTTACTCAAGCCCACAGTTGGGCCCGTTCCCTTTCGGCCAGAGCCAGAGTGCTGTCGAAGGGAAAAGTTGGTTGGTTAGTACTGACTTGGGAAGGTACATCCCGGTCAGTACACGTTAATAAGAATTAAGTAGCTAGTATACTGGACCCATATTGCTTGTGCAATCACCCACTGGCCTAATTGAATTTGTTGAAATAAAGTGCGGCCAAGTTTGAACCATATACTGCCTCTGTGTCTCATTGGGGGGTGCGCCGGCAATATAAATATAAATACAAAACGTATAATAAAAACAGTATAAAACTACATTAAAAAACTTTGGCTGTGCATAAAAGTATATGCACTTTGGGGGGGGTGGTGGTTGTTATTTTATTATGAGCATTTATATAGTGCCAGCAATGTACCTGGTGCTTTACAAAGAATAAGATAGACATGGTCCCTGCCCAAGAGCTTACAATCTAAAGACAGGGGGAGGGGTGGGGTCAGAACTTACGTTGGGTCCACATCCCCCATAAATTTTAGCCCAGAGCTATGCCAAGGCAATATGCAAACTTCGCAAATATGAAATATGATATTCATTCCAGTGGTATCCTTTACCCAAGGCTGTGGCATTTTTAAGAAGATGAGAATATTATCCCAGTTGAGATGCCCTTGGTCTGATTCAGAATCCATTTCACTATGCTCAAAACAATGCATTTACACACAAAAGGAATAAGAGGTGTTCTCTTTCTTCTTTTGTCCAACCAGTAAGTGATAAAAAATTATTACTTGTGGGTCCTGTTACCACTGTTTGAGAATATAGGGAAGCTTGTGATTATTTTTCTGCACTCTCCCCAACCAAATGTTGTGTTCTTCATAAGTAGTCCTTTCCCCATTCGTGTGAATCCCAAGAGGGCATTAAATAATATACTCAGAGTTGTAAAACAGATGGAAAAAGTGTTTAAAAGGGTGCCAGGTTTATTTATGGAAGCATGAAATTGAATTTAATAGGTGAATTTTGCCAGTATGAAATGTGAACTCTCAAAACAGGAAGTGGATTTTATTGCTTATTTATTTTATTACCGGATCAGCTGCCCAGAACTGTAGAATCCTTCCTCATAGGAATTATTTACTTTCCAACTCTGAGCCAGAACATCTTGACCATCGGTTGCTATGTCTCTTGCTGCCAGACTCTCAACTATAAACATATGCTTTGCTGTCTATCTCAGATGATCTTCTGCAGATTTATATGAAGAGTATTTTTACTTTTTTAAAAGTTTTATTTCTTGATGTAAAACAATGTGAACCTAGCTGGTTGGGCCAAGGGAAAGAAAATATCCTTTAGCTCTTGATCTCTGTTCATAATTAATAATACACTGGATCTTTAAAGGGACAAGAGCTCTTATTCACTGCATCCTTATAGATAACTTAGCACAACAAGGTTGGCCAAATCTTACTTTGTAGCTACCATGGTCTTGGCAGGAGGACAGGTACAATTTGGTACATGGAGGAGAACCAGATTCCAAGAAGCCTTCCTTATTCTTGGTTCTTGTACTTAGGTGTCAGAACGGATTAACGTATGAATGAAGCTAGATTTTCTACCAAGATACAATTATTGGCACTCACTGGTGTAGGGGTGACACATCGTTTTTTCTCTTCCCCTCCTCCACCTGTCCAGTTTAACAGTGCAGGGCTAGGCAGTAGGCACAGGGATTTGCCAAAGTGGAGTCTAGATACTATGGTGGGTGTAAGGATGTTAGTAATCAGTGGCTATGTTTCATAAGTAGTTTGTCAATGGGTTTCGCAAGAACTACATGGATCTGTAATTAAAATCGGCCCATGAATGCTTGTATTTGAACATTCACTCAGCAAATCTGTAGCAATAATTTGCCAGAGCCCTGGAGTGAGATTTTCTTAAGCCACATAAGGCATTTGGATATCCATTTCCTAAGAATTTTTATACACTGCAGGAAGCTGTTTGTATAGGGTTTTTTTTGACAGATGTAAATCCTTTCTCTTGTTTGTAAACTTCAGCCATACCTTGATGGTACTGTATGTCTTATGAATGCCTGGAATGGAGGTTATTATCCTGTAGTCAGGGGCTCATGTTCACTGCATTTTCCCCACTGCCACCAATAAGGAAAACATAGTGAAAATGGGTCCCTGCCTGTAATAAATTACCATAGGAAAAAGGTACAGCACCATGCATTATGCACCAAAAGGAATAAAATAAATCCAAATTCTGTCATGAGAGTAAACTAGGCAAATTAAACAAGTTCTGCAAATGTACTTACACAACTTATTCTGGCTGCAGAATATCGATTGTCCTGCCGAAGCAGTGCAGTATTTTTGGTGCAGAACCCTGCATAGGCTGGTTGGGCACAGTCGAGAGGGGACTAGGAAAATGGGGGTAATGGAGAGCAAGGGACAGAGGATATGGAGGGGGAGGCCTAGGGTTACCATACCTCCCCTTTAAAAGGACGTTTATGAAAAACACATGTTGCAGGGCTGCACCGGAGCCAGTGCAGCCCTGCACCATGCATTTTTCATAACCCACTTCTTTTAAAGGGGAGGTATGGTAACTTTATGGGGGGAAGGTAAGGAGTAGATGAATGGTGGTGCAGAAGTGCCAGGGCGTGAAAGGACAGAAGAAACAGATCAGTGAGGGGACAAAGGTGTGGAGGGTTTAAGCCAGGGCTGGAGTACAAAACTGGGGATGGGGTGAGATGAGGGAGTGGCAACCCCTTACCACAACTTCCAGGAGTGGTGGTGCATGGCCTCTTCCTCGCTGCCAATGTTTGGGTACCAGAACCAAGAAGCTCAAGTCTGGCAGGTGAGGAAGGGGCAGAGTCTGTGCACCGCTGCTGGGGTGGGGTGGGGTGGAGTGGAGTACTGCAAAGGCCTATTTATCTCCTGTAGCTCTGGCTTTTATGATTGCAGGGCCAACTTCCACAAGCATTTGACCCTATGACAAATTTGGAAAAAATCTGTGACGGAAGTCGCAAAAACCATGACACCTTCTGAAGAGTCATCTTCTACCAACAACGCCTCTGGGTCTGATTCACACCTTAAAGCCATTACACGCACCTCTCTAGCCCTGCAAAGAAATTTCAGAGTTTGTCACAGATGTGCAAAAGTGCCTTAGTGTAATAAGAATCAGGGCTTTCCCCTTTAAGACTATCAGATGCCATCAAATGAAACCACGCCCCAGTACCATGTCACATCTTTATATTGCTTCATATCTTTATATAGAATCCAAAGATGGCAGCATTTAAGGATGGATTGTGCAGCATATTGAAAGAAGATGCCTGACATGGAATCGTTTAGATAAAACATGTAATATTGTTTTAACCTGCCAAGAATACATATAGAGATATTTCATTTTTTTAAACAAAAAAAATGCTTGTGTAGGCTAAAAATGAAAACACTACACCGTGCATGGTTTATGACATTGTGATACCTGCAAAATGTTTTTGAGACATTATATTCATGTTACATTAACAGACATGACTTCTGATGCATGTCAGGATCAATTAAACACATTTTTGGTACTTGTATTACTTGGAGAATGACAGTTTAGAAGTAGACGCCGGTATCTAGCAGATCTGATAATTCACTCAAACATGGGAGTAAGATTCTTTTTAGTTCTGGCCAAGAATTCCCACCCCCCTTTTTTGTACGATGGGTTTGAAAGCTCCTATGCGTTTAAAGAAAATCCTTTCACCCGACCCTGGAGTCCTGCTTTATGTTTCATATTCCTTTTGAACTTATTATGTCCTTGCAACGTCTTGAAACATTAGTTTGGGAGCTTTTAAAGTTAATGATTAAATATATGGTAAAGTAACACTTTGATGTCACTAGAGACAATTAATTTCCCCCATTTGTATACAGAAAACTGAAGAGATGTAGCAAATGATTTGGCGAATTCTCAGTATGTTTGCCGAATTTTTAAATACTTGACTGGGGACGGGGGGGGGGAGGGAGGGAAGGTATAGGTCAACCTTTGTATGTCTGAAGTTAAACATGCTGGAATTAATGAACAACTGAGCCCTTAAACATCCTCCTTGCAAGAACTTGTGTGTGTGTGCACGTGGAATTATGATTATAGTAGCAATCCACAAACCATTTACTCCAAAGTAGTCCCATTAAAGTCCAAAGGGTAATAGTTAGCATAAGACTGTTTTGGGAGGAAGCATGTTAGGGAGGAAAAAACAGACAAGAATTATGAGAACTATTGTATGTCCTCTCCACAGATGCCTGTTGCACATTACATGCAATTGGAGAAATGTGCCTTGGACTACTTCAACTGTATTTTATAGGCTGAGATTCTCGTTCTCTTCTCATTGAATCCATGTGCTGAAGACAACAGACATAATTACTGTGTGAATCACACACACATGGGAAATGGTCCGAGACTAGAAGCCAGATTCCTCCTCTTCCAAAGCTCTTTTTTTTTTTTTTAACCTGTTGTTAGTAACAAGTACTGGAGGTGTGAGTTCTGGCCTATGGGGTATTATGTTTTTCTCTGTAATAATAATGCCTCTTAGCGTCAGTATTACAACTGTAAAGCTATCTTAATTATTAAGGAAACAAGAACATATTAGGAACTGATTGACATTCACAGACAGCTATTGTCTGACACTGGCTGTTTTTACATGATCACAGGTAAACCAAATTAGTTTTTAAACCAGATCCATTAATTCGGGGATATTATTCAGAAGTAACTGTTTACACAATCATTTTTAAGCAGGAATAAGAATTAATCCTGATTTGCTGGGCATTTTCAGACGGACACTTAAAAAGGAATTAAAGCCTTAATTCCTATGTTAGATGTCTGTTTGAATGCTGCAAATCAGAGATCATTATCTAGGAGTAGGAAAAACATCCTTATTAGGGTTTGTGATATCCAGATGTTAAATTAATCGTTGTTAATGTCCGTCTGAACAGTTAGCCTGTGTGGCTAAATGGTGAGGTGAAGGAGGCTATTGCAGCCAAAAAGGCATCCTTTAAAAATGGAAAGAGAGTCCCAGTGAGGTAACTAGGGAAGAGCATAAGCATTGCCAAAGTAGATGTAAAAAGTTAATAAGGCAGGTCAAAAAGAAATTTGAGGAGCAAATTGCTAAAGATGCTAAAACTAATAATTAAAACTTCCAAGTACATCAGAAGCAGGAAAACTGTTAGAGAGCCAGCTACACTGGTAGATGACCAGGGGGTGAAAAGGGTGCTTAGGGAGGAAAAGGACATTGTAGAGAAGCTGAATGAGTTCTTTGCTTCGGTCTTCACTGCACAGGATGCTGGGGAGATACCCATGCCAAAACCTTACTTTGTAGGTGATGAATTGGAAGAGCTGTCACAAGTCAATGTGACTCTGGAGGAGGTTCTAGAGCCAAATCACCAGAACCAGATCGTATTCACCCCAGAGTTCTGAAGGAACTCAAATATGAAATTGCAGACCTATTTCTGATCATTTGTAACCTATTGCTAGAATCTGCCACTGTACCCGAGGACTGGAGAGTGGTAAATGTAACCCCAATATTTAAAAAGGAATCCAGAGGTGATCCTGGAAACTACAGACCAGTAAGCTTGATGTCTGTGCCGGGCAAAATGAAGGAAACTATCCTTAAGAACAGAATCGTTGCTTATGTTGATAAACATAGCTTAATGGGGAAGAGTCAACATGGATTTAGCAAAGGTAAGTCATGTCTCACTAACATGTTGGAATTCTTTGAGGGTGTAAATAAGCCGGAAATACAGGCTCTCCCCAAATTATAAAAGCAACGCCTGCCCGGCGAGGCATCTGAGAAGTGTGTGAGGAGTGTGGATCTTACTGAGGCTCCCAGCCCAGGTCACCTAATCCAGTTTACGAGTCGAGGCAGAGAGCTGTGAGACAGCCAGGAGCTGCAGTGGGGAATTCCAGAGTGGAGTGAGTGACCTGGCGGCGGGGGCGGCGCCAGCCCAACCTGGAAATACAGGCTTTCCCCAGATTATAAAAGCAACACCTGCCCGGCGGGGCGCCACCCGGCACGCACTGCAGGCCGGGTGCCTAAGGACTGCACGCGCAAGGGCTGCGCACACAAGGGCACGCCCTTGTGCGCACGGCCTTAGGCGCCAGTAAGCTGGAGCCGGGAGACTTTTTTTGTCCGACTTTTTTGGAGATTTTTTTGGAGGTTAATTATGGGAGAGAGAACCCTTGCAGGTATGGAGAGAAAAAGAGGGCATCCGATATTTTCCCCCTCTTTGGAGGAAGCCCTCCCGGACAAAACCAGACGCAGGAGATCTGCTCCTGATACGGGTACCCCTCCCTTATCTATGCAGAATCGGTCGGCTTGTGCTGCCGAATCAGCTGGGGCCTTTGATGCCCCATCTAAACCTACTATAGATGGGGGTGGGGATTTGCCACCTGCAAGGGAGGACTCTCCTTATAGGAGTCAGGTCTGTAGTATGGAGGAGTGCCTCGAGCACCAGACCAATTTTATTGCCTGTACCGTAGACTCTCTTTTTAACAGCATTTCGATTTTGGATGACTCTGTAGCTACGGTCAAAACCCAACTGTGGGAGATACTGACAAAATTGGATGATCTAAGACTTAGCTCAATGAGTAATGATTATGGTCATCAGATCTCTGCATCCCAGAATATGGATAATAATCGACGAACTTTTCTCTGTCCTAGACCTAGGCAACTACAGGCGATTTCTGACAAGGAGATTTTCCTATATATAGGGCCTGATTATGATGGGGCTGTTCATAATTGGAGACAGCAAGATGATATTTCATCCAATCTCACCCAGCTTTTGGGTGAACCTATTGTAATGGATGATGATAGCTACTATCACTCACCTTCCATGTCAGGATACGGTGGCTAGGCTGCGGGTGGGCTTTGTACATCAATACTGGGTTTATCGTTTGTTTAAAGCTAGGAAATTGCTGTTAACCAGAAGGATCTCTATCACTAGAGTGTGGGGGCATTGTCCAAACATAGGAAGGGCGTATGGAAATCAAGGGGTGGGCTACTGTCCCCTCCCACTGACCAGACAAGGGCAGGCAGGTTTGAAACAGACCAGGAATACCCAGCAGGGCGGTAACCTGATAGAGAAAGGGGATAGGAGGCAACAAGGAGAAATGATAAGACCTATTAACGAAGGATTAAAGGCTCGCTATATTCAAGAGAGAGGGGCACAAAAGCCTCTAGGAATTTCAAGGCTACCCCAAGCTTTAGATAAGCAGATTGAATTGATGGATTTTGAGGTATGAACCGCCCAACCCTTAGTCAGGGTTGAGCAACCAAATCCGCCACAGGTATAGGGAATATCAACAACCAATTACAACAAGGGAACCTTGGGAGGTAAAGGGGAGGAGGAAGGAAACATTATACGCTCCCCCAAGGGAGCAATCCCAGCAAAATGTGGCTATCTTACAACAGATATGGGGGTTTTTTGGAGGAAGAAACAGAGCTGAGTGACCCTAGCAGAATAAAAGAACTGATCTCTGGCTTCTCAATTTTAGATCAGGATAAATTATTGTTAAAAGTGGAAGCTATAAAGGAGTTTATTCAAGGAAACACACTGAATTATAGAGCACCCTCCTTGGGCCCAGCCGAAACTCCGCCTAAGCTTCATATTAATTTGGATCTTCTTATGCTGGTACGTTACTTGGATCCCTCGGAGCAGGGGACTCCGCCTAGAGGCTCCCAGGCTTTGGGTTCCCCGAATGGGGGTGGGGTCTCAGCTGGATCCAGGGGGCTCAACAATGTGGTTGTGGCCGATGCTGAAATATCTCTTATTACTTTTGCTCCTGGTACCTTATGACCAGTTCCTAAGGACCAGCCTCGGGATAGCCCGTATATAGCTGGTAGTTCTAAAGGGGCTGGACTTAGAGATGGAGCTAGAACTTATGGCCTTCCTCAGGATATTTTCCGTTTGGCCTCTTGGAACATCATGGGTCTGAAAACAAAATTACATGATCCGGATTAGGGGTCTTTTTTGTCAGGTTTTGATCTAGTATGCCTTCAGGAGACCTGGCTCCTGCAAGATATACCTTGGCATTTGGAGGGATTTGCTAAGGTGTTCCACAATGGCCAAAAGAAGGGCTCTAGGGGGCGCCCCTCAGGTGGTCTGGCAATTCTTATTGCTAGATCGCTAGAGGAGGGCTTCTCTATTTTGCCAACTCAAAGGCCCAAAATCCAACGGGCCCTACTCAAATTGGGGCCACGTCAGGCACAGTGGATTGTATTATTTAACATATATTTACCACCTATGAGTTCCATTTACCATCAGGCAGATATCTCAGAAATCCTCGAGGAGACTATCCTTGAGGCGCAAGACCAGTATCCTCGGGCAACAATTCTACTGATCGGAGACGTAAATGTCCCCTTGGGGGCAGGGCAAGTTGGGACATTACAGGAAGAGGAACCCAAAGAAATTTCAACTCCCTTTGAGATGAGGAGCCGCAGGGAACTTCCTCTGGAATCTTTCATCTTTAAATTTAATCTTGAAATGGTAGGTGAAGAGGTCCTTCAAGACCCAGAGAAGGGCAGTTTCTTTGTAGGACCACAGGGGAGGAGTGCTATCGACTTAATTTTGGTAAGCCGAGAGGCCTTGGACAGATTCCATTTTTTTTTGCTGATTTCAAGGCCAGAGAGCGATCATCTAGTCCTTAATGTTGAATTTCTAGGCCCCAATATGGGTCTAGCTCTTGAGGAAGAAGGCACCCCCAATAATTCACG
Source organism: Sphenodon punctatus (assembly GCA_003113815.1). Taxonomy (NCBI): domain Eukaryota; kingdom Metazoa; phylum Chordata; class Lepidosauria; order Sphenodontia; family Sphenodontidae; genus Sphenodon; species Sphenodon punctatus. Next base: position 283,192 of record QEPC01009174.1, on the reverse strand, counting down.
TAGGACAATTAAGAAGATCTCTCAAGCCCAAATGATTGCTCAAGTCTCCGATCTTTGTGCCACAGAGGAGCTCAACAGACTCAGCTTCTATTTATTGTCCTCCCAGGATAACCGAAAGATCCTCAGAGGGTATGAGGAGATTATTGGTAGCTTCCAGGAAGCATTTCTGGTGGTGATCCCAGGAGCCCCTGTCCAGTGGAAACATTCCTGGTATGACCAAGAATGCAAACATCTAAAGTCTCGACTCATTGCCTCCAAAAGGAGGTGGGTTAGGGATTTTGATCTTGTTAGTCGGGAGAGGTATCTGAAGGACAGGGCCTCTTATGGGATATTAATTAAAAATAAGCGGTCCAGATATTATAATGAAATCTGGGCACGTTTAGATGTGGCACAGAGGCTGGGGAATAGCCACCATTTTTGGCGGATTCTCAGTGGGGTCATCAAACCTCAGACCAATGCTAGGTGCGCTGAAGTACCTAGTAACAATTGGGAATCCTTTTTTGGCCGGCTATATGCCGGAGTCAGTGACCTTTGGCCAGGGAATTAGTACCAGGGATAGAATATTTTCAGCTTCTGGGGCGGAGGAGATGAACTTCTCCAGGGATCTCATTGTTGAGCGCATCCTTTCCTTAAAATCTGATAGGGTGCCGGGCCCGGACCTTATCACAGCAGAAATGTTACAAGCAGCACCCCAGTGGTGGGCATCTGTGTTCTTTAAATTGTTCAGTAACATCGTTATGCATATGGAGATCCCTCCATCTTGTCGGCAGAGTTGGATAGTCCCAATTTTTAAGAAGGGAGCTAGAACAGACCTGGCCTGCTACCGACCTATAAGTTTACTCTCTGTCGTGGGTAAGCTTTTTGCAAGGTGTCTCTTGGGGCATTTAGCGAATTGGGCCGAGGAGAATTCAGTTATCCCTCAGGAGCAATTCGGCTTTGGTAAAGGGAAGGCAACGACAGACTGCTGTTTTATTCTTCAGTACCTGATTCACAAGTACTATAGAATCAGGAAGGGCAAATTACATCTGGCATTTATTGATCTCACCAAAGCCTTCGACTCAATTCCTCGAGTTAGGCTATGGGAGAAGCTCTCAATATTGGGGATAAATAACCATCTTTTGACACTTATAGTCCTGTTATATTCCAACAATTCGGCTAGGGTCAAACTAAGCTCGGGCAATCAATTAAGCAATGATATTGCCATTCATAGGGGGGTTAGACAGGGGTGCGTGCTGGCTCCGCTCCTTTTTAATATATATCTTGCTGATCTTGCAAAAGCTCTAACAACAGATAACATCGATGCCCCCAACATTGGTGGCCGTCATCTGAGCTTGCTCCACTTTGCAGATGATCTGGTCCTTATCTCCCAGACAGCAAGGGGACTAAGGCGCCTATTGCATAACCTAGATGAGTACTGTGCTCTCAATGGACTGTCACCGAATCCCCACAAATCTAAAATCATGATCGTGGGTGCTCGAAAGACAACAGTTAAGTGGGAAATTGCGAACCAACCCTTGGAGGTGGTCCAATGTTTCACCTATCTTGAAGTTACCTTTTCATCTAGGGGAATGTGGGCTAAGCACATTCAGGGGCAAGTATCAAAAACCGCTCAACTTGCTGGTGCTATAAGCAGGGCAGCTCGCATCTCCCGGGGGGTCACACTTTCTAACCTTCTCGAGGTATATAGAGTTAAGATTCCACCCTCGGCAGTATTTGGCCTGGACATTATCCCCTATCCAATGATCAAACCTCTTGAGAGGATGCAGGACTACTTCCTGAGCCAACTTCTGCAAGTAGGGAGAAATGTTCCGGGCTCAGTGTTGAGGGCGGAAACTGGGGTATTTTCTATTCTTTCACGTGCTAGACTGGCCCCAATTCGATATTGGTTGAGACTTCTCTCTATGCGCGAGAATTCGTTACCTCGATTGTGCCTGAAGGAGGAATTACTGTATACTGGCCCTAGGAGTTATCCATGGTTGGGGTAATTGGGTCATCTTCTCTGGAGTTAAGGGTTCTCTTTTGCTCTCTTTGTTGGACGACCCCTAATAGGGATTAAGAGGGAGATCCAGGCCAGAATAGAGGACATTTCACACCAATAGGACATGGCAGGATTAAAGAACTGGAAGGTTGCCCCTTGGCTTGGCCTGGTAAAGGTCAATTGGGGGCTGGAGCCTTATCTCGATGTGTTGTCCAATCGTACATTACAGAGGAATCTTACTTTACTCCGTTTTCAGCTGGTCTAGACAGCTGTGGTAGAGGGGAGATATAAAAACATCCCCTATGATAGACAGCTGTGTACCTGCCCTTAGGGAGAGGTGGAAACGGTGGAACGTTTCCTGATTTCTTGTCCTCACTACAATGATCTTAGGGCTGTGTGACTTCAGTCTTTTCTCGATGAGGTGCGGAGTACGGAGCCAGGTCAAAGCTATAAGAGGCTCCTCTCTCTATCAAAGGCAGAGGATTTGATAGCCCTCACAGCTTTTGTACTCTTAGCTTCTCAAAAACGGATGGTTGAGAAATATCTCTGTGGATGATTTTGGCTAGGTCCCCTCCTTATTGATTAAGATATTTACACTCCTCAAGGGTTAACTATTCTTTATTGCTCCCATTTATCTGATTCATCTACCAAATGTTGTAAGTGAGAATGCTCGGAAATTGGATAGTATGTGATTTATTTTATTTTTATACCTGTGTAAAGTGTTCTGTTTTATTGGATTTTATGATAATTTTGTTATGTTGTATTGGTTTAAACGGCATATGGTGAAAGCTGTGTCTTAATAATAATAATAAACTAGAAGGATGACAATGCTGTGCCACTACTTTTTCCTTCCTCTCCACTCTCAGGTAGACTCCAAAAGGGAGACGGAGGCTGTTTTTAGACATGCAGAGTCATTCTGAAGTAGCTGTAATTCCAGATTTCTCATTCTGGAGTTGTCATTCAGGAATAACTATTTACACGATCATTAAGACTCCAGAATAAGCACTATTTTGGATTGGCAATGTAAACACTTATTCTGATACAAGAGTCACAAGGAGGACTGCATCAATCCCCTGGTGCAGCACAGTGTTGAATTATAATGCTTTGGGGAATTCCGACTCGGAGGAGAATGCCTCTACTAGCACATCGATCTTGTCATTGCTTGACCAGGATGTAAATTTCCAGAGGGGATGATGTATTTGTGTAGAGAGCTGAGACAAACAAGGCAGTTCCAAAGGGAACTGGATTCGGCCACATAGACAGCACAGTTGAATTTCACAGCATTCTTCTGCTCTGATTTCTGAGTGCTGTGTGGGGTTCTGTAAGCCTCTTTCCTCCCAACATCCTTCTGTGCCCATGTTACTGGCCATCATGGATCCCTGGGGTGAATGGGTGTGATGGATTCCTTCTGCTGCAGGGTCAGAGTGGATTAGGAGGCAGCATGAGTAACATTTTGTCACAGCCTTCTCTGCTATAAATCCCTACCCGTGACATTTTGCCACCCTAGACATCAGAATACCATAGAGACACTGGGTAGAGGGGACGTAAAAACTGTAACTGCAATTCTCTATGGTGGAGTGGCTTAATATCTGACTAGTTGTTCACACAACCACTATTCTCATATAATTTAATGCGGAAGTAGATAAATTCTTGAAAATAATGTTGAACCACACCAACATAAAACCAGGAAACAAGAGTTAAAAAACCAGGAACTGGAAATGATTTAAACTGGCATTCACATGATCAGCTACAATCCGGATTTTGAGGCCAGTATTTGGATTGTATAAAAACAGCCAGAAGGAGAGACAGTGAGGGCAAGTGGCAACAGCAGTAATAGCAAGGCTGGAAAGGGATAGAGGGGTGCACCAGGGACCCATATTGTTCTTTGTTTTCATTTTTTGTTTTTCTTGTTTAAATATTACATTTTCGTTTTCATAAATATCAAAATGTTGGTTTTGTTTTTGCTTTTGTTTTCAATTTCTATTGTTTTCAATTTCTATTGGTTTCAAAGTAAAGATTAATCTTAGCAAGTGTATACCTCTCCCTATGTTTACTATTTATGCCAATTTTCAGAAGGATTGGATAAAGGGTCCTGGTGGTATAAGCAATTAACTTATAAATGTATGTCTGACTGTAACATCTTTGTAGTCCATCCAGTGCACATGAAATTTGGCAGGGAGGTATCTCACCTTCAGGATCATCTCTGCTAAATATCAGAGGATGTGATAAAGGGTCCCAATGTTATAAGCCTGCACAGCATATGCAGAGAAGGAGCCTATGCCAGGGATTCTCTTACATGTCACTGTGGTATAATATCTGTTTGTGATGCCAATTGGCCAGCAGAAAGGTCACAAAATATCCTCATTCTGTGCTGTGACCATTCCAACATCTCTCCCCCACTTGTTACTGGGAAGTTAGAAGAATTGTTTAGGAAAGAGCCAATAGAGATTCTCTTATGTCCTCTGTCACAGTGCTGCAGGATGTGATTGTGATGATAATTGGCCAGCCTGGATATGTAAACCAACGCCTTCTGATTTCTGGGATGCTATCTGCAAAGTTCCAGTTATGTCCCTTCTATGCCCGCCTCGGGACTGCCTCCTATGCCTCCCTCGGACCCATCACCGATTGGTCCTGTAAAGCTGGAAGTATTCAGTAATTGGCCAGTGAATGTGTCTGTCAGCCTGTTGGGATGCTCCCCAGCCTCCCTCCCTCCCCCTGCCATGCCAGGTGTCCGCCTCTGACTGGCACTGCATGTGCTGCTATTTATCTGAATAATGGTCTTCAAGGGGGACAACTTCAATTGCTTATAAAATTGGGGCCGTTTTCAAATTGTCCTGTATTTTGGCAGAAATGACAGGGAAGGTGTGGGATGCATTCCTGCCAAATGTCTTGTAAACAGGATGGAATATAAAAATGTTACAATATGTTACAATGGAATATAAAAATGCTGAAATGCATTTTCAAGTTAATGGCTTATAACATCAGGATGCTTTATCCAATTTTCTGAAATTCGGCAGGTTTGGTACAACTATGGTGAGACATAATAGTCCCAGTTATCATGAAAATTGGATGGAAGATAAAGAAGTTGTTGCCAGGAATGTGTGTGCAGCTTTTTCTTAAAATCACAACATTCAATTGCTTTTAAAATTAGTTCCCTTTATCCAATCTTTTTTTAAATTTGGTACACGTAGTGGCCTCTGTTGGGGCTACAATCTCCCCAAGTTTCATCACCAAAAAAAGAGCTGGAAATACGTTTTTTAGGTTTCTCTCATTTTTTCAAAAACAAAAATTTGTTTTCATTTTTGTTCTCATTATTATTATTTGACGTTTTCATTTTTACAATAATGAAAAAGAAAATCAAAATTTTTGTCTTCGTTAATCATAATAATGAAAATGAATTTCACGCCCCAAGAAAGGTGGACCCAAAGCCAGAAAGGGGATGGAGGCAGGAGAACTAGACGCCTACAGCAGCAGCAACAACGACAACAACAAAATGGTTTGGGCTTTGATTGATCTGATTTATATTTCCTTCCTCATTGAAGAGCATGCAGTCCATAAAGTATTTGGGCTAGGAATTCTGAATGCTTTCTTGGCAATGTGTTTATTTGATCTGAATGCATTAGATCTTAATGCAGCTTGGCCACACAGGTAACCCAGGTCTTAATTTCCTTCCTCCGAATTACAGGGTCCTACTATGCTGGTGCTGATGATCATTTTAATATTCCTTATGCATGTTGCAGGGCTTCACAGGGCACCAATACAGCCCTGTAACATGCATAAGAAATGTTAGTCGTGTTAAAGTAAGGTGGCCAAATATGCAAATTTTCGGCCCTTTAAAATGGGTTGCGGTGTGGTGGTGGGACGGCAGCTCACGTGTGCACACCCATCTCCACCCACCTCCATGCACGCAGCAATCACTTTTCTGGCCAATTGCTTTGTGCGTGGGCTGTGGGTGGGGATGGGTGTGCTGCAAGATCGCCCATGCACCCCCGCCCACCCACCGTGGCGGTCACACGGGCGGCACCCATGCATGCCCACGCAGTGGATCTGCATGCGTGGGACTGTCTCGTTTAAAAAGGTCCTAAGAGGACACTTATGAAAAATAAAAGGTGCAGGGCTGCATTGGCAGCTGCATTGGTTCCATTGCAACCCTGCAACCTATATTTCCCATGTGTCCTTTAAATTTTACATATCTGGCCACCCTGTGTTAAAGTGGAGTTAGTGTTACACCTGTGGACACACGAATAGGTTTAAACAGTGGCACCCTTTATTGCCAAATTCAAAATTCAACTGGGGTGTGTCTGTGGAACTCAGCCCCACTATACAACTTGGTACAGTTTCAACTAACCTTAATCAACAATAACTCCAGGCTGCCTGAGGCATACTCGGGTTCTCAGCCCTTCTGTGAACTAACAAGCTAATGTCACCTCCCCCACCACCTGACAGCATAAGCCCCTGGATGGGAGCGGTGTTTCTGTCCCCTGTCAGGACTCAGTGGGTAAGAAGGATGTGGGTAAGACATAAGGCTGCATTAGCCCTCAGGTGCATTGGGAACCCCACCTCCTGGGACGTACCTCCTACGCTGGCCACACCCAGACCCTTACACAGGGTTACATTTCTCCATCTCTTAAGGTGATGTCTTCATGAACGACCTAAACCTGTTTAACTAACATGAAATGCTAAGTGGACCCTCACAAATGAGTGGAACCACCCTGGGCTGAAGCACCAGCTGAAGTCAAATTGCTTGATAACACACTGCGAAGAAAGCTAGAAAACAGGGATCTCTTAGGTAAATCTGAGACCCCTGTTAAAAATTCCTTCTTCGACCATCATTGCGAGCAGCTGATTGGCCTCAGTGCTCCTAAGGGATGGGTGGGTAGGAGATTGCAGCCTCTCCAGTTCCCACCGAGCACAAACTGCAGCAGGGAGCCCAGGCTCAGCAGTGTCTGACCAGCCAAGTCTTGCATTACGGGGCTTGCTTCATGCCAAAACCCTGGGTTGCCTAGCAATGCCCAGGGGTTTTGCAAGGTGCCTTGTACCCCTTTCTCTGCACCTGCTCATTCCTTTGAATGAGGCAAATGGACTTCACCCCTAACTCAGGGGAACCATGGGGGTGTGTGTGTGTGAAGGTAATTTTCTGAATCTGGTAGGGATGCATCCCAAGATGGCCCAAATCTCTGCGCAAAATTATAGTGCCTTTTGAACTAGATCTGGATTCTGGTTCAGATTTAGGCCCTTTTTACACAAGACAGGCCCATTCATGCTCACATGGATCCAATGCATGGGCATGAGTGGGTGCTGCCCCTATGACTGCCATGGCGGGTGAGTGGGGGTGGATGCGCATTCCTGCAGTACACCTATCTCCATCCACCTTCACCCATGGAGCAATTGGCCAGAAAGGTGATTACTCTGTGCGGGAGGTGAGCGGAGATGGGTGTGCACCCATGTACTGCTGCCCCCGCGCTGGTGCGCACGCGTACCCTCCCCCCCCACACAACGGCCTGTATAAAAAAGTCCTAGCTATATATAATTTGATTGATTGGAAACTGATCCCACATTGTAGGACTTTCAGCTGCTACCATTTCAGTGAATCAAGGAACTTTATTTTATTTATTTATTTATTTATTTTATTGTATTTGTATGCCGCTCCCCCATAGGGATGGACGAGCAGAATGGAGTTTGGAAATTCGGTTCAGTTCAGTTCGGTTTGAAATTCAAGTTCGGAAATTCGGTTCGGTTTGGTTTGAAATTTGAGTTCGGTTCGGAAGTTTGGTTCAGTCGACCGAACAGACAAGTTTGGTCTAATTCCGAACTTGAGAACCAAGTTCGGCCATTCAAAACCAGGTTTTTTTGGTGTGTGTTGCCACTAGGGATGGGTGAACAGAATGGAGTTCGGAAATTCGGTTCAGTTTGAAATTCGAGTTCGGTTCGGAAGTTCGGTTCGGTTGACCGAACAGACTGTGTTTGGTCTGAACTTCCAATCTGCATTTGCCCATCCATACTCCCCCATGCCTACGGCATCTCGGGGCAGCTTCCAGTACAGTATAAAACAATTTATCCCACATAAAAAATCTACAAAATCAACATTAAAACAGCTTTAAAACACCCCCCACCCCCAGTTTAACCCACCCTCCCCTCCCCGCCTCCGAAGGCCTGGGAGAACAGCCATGTCTTACAGGCCCGACAGAAGGCCAACAGACTCAGGGCCAGCCGTGTTTCCTCTGGGAGGGAGTTCCACAACCGTAGCCCAGCCACCGAGAATGCCCTCTCCATTGTAGCCCTCTCCTTTATGTGGGGGACCTCCAAGAGGGTGCCCCCGGCAGACCAGAGGGTCCGTCCTGAGTCTCAGAGGGTGAGGCGGTCCCTGAGGTATCGAGGGACTTTAACATCCCTTACAGGGCAATCCACCATTAAAGTTAATGGAAGTTTTGTCATTAACCTTTATGGATGGAGTACTTTCACCTTCAGTTTTTCTTTGTCTCTATAGTAATCTATGATTAATTGCTTTCTTTTAGCTCTAATAATAGTGTTTTGGGCTCAACTGTTTCTAGTACTTTTTTATTAATGTGTATTGTTTCTCTGAAATCAAGGAAGCTTCCTCTCTGGAATGCTATTAAGGTACATAAGAAGTACCATACTGGGTCAGACCCATAGTCCACCAAGCCCAGCATCCTGTCTCTGACAGTGGCCAGCTACAGTAGCTTGAGAGATGTACCAAGGACATACTGCTGCCTGTACTTATAGGTCACTGAGGTGTGACCCATCTCCTAATAATCACTCCCAACTACCGGTAGCCAGGGGTTGAAGCCCCAGCTAGTAAGCATTTATGTCTGTATCCTCTAGGGATGTGTGAACGTGGTTCGGATGTTCGGAGTTCAGACCGAACTTACTCTGTTCGGACATCCAAACCGAACCCGAAAACAGCCGAACAGTTCTGTCATGTTCAGGTGCATTTGGATGAGTTCAGGGGTGGGAAAACATGACTTCAGGCAGGAAAAACGTGACTGGAAGGGGGAGGCAGCTGAGGAGCAGACTTCCTGGCACCAGGGGTGGAGACCAGGGGTTGTTTCAGGGCCAAATGATACTGATAACGAAAAAAAATCTTTGAATTCGGTATCGGTATTGATAGCGCTATTTTTTAATGTTTGGCCAAGTTTGGTCAAACCAAACTCCGCTGAACTGAACATCCGAACCGCATTCTATTTGCACATCCCTAGTATCCTCTAAAAATGTATTGAGCTTCCATTTGAAGCTAGTTATGGTGCTGGCTTTCACTGACTCCTCCGGCAATGAGTTCCACAACTGTATTGTCCGCTGAGTGAAAAAGTACTTTTTGTTTTTAAATCTGTTGCCATTTAGCTTCAGAGAGTGTCCACCTGTTCTCTTCTTGTGGGAAAGGGCAAACAACAGTTACCTATTTACTTTTTCCACACTGCTCATGATTTTATAAACTTCTGTCATATACTCCCTTAATCACTTCTTCTCCAAGCTAAACAACCCTAACCTGTTGAGCCTTTCCTCATATGGAAGTTGATTAATCTCTTCTGTCATCTTTGTTGACCATCTCTGAACTTTTTCCAAATCTATTATACCTTTCCTGAGATGGGGCGACCAGAACTGCAGTATTCAAGGTGGGGCCATACCAAAGATTTATACAGCAGAATTATGATTTTTTTTATTTTTGATTCTATTCCCTTTTCTTTTATATTCCTTTCATAATAATGCCTAGCATTTGGTTTCCCTTTTTGTCTGCTGTCGCACACTGAGCTGATGTCTTCAAGGAACTATCCACAATGACACCAAGATCCTACACCCAGATCAGAATCTAGCATCGTGTATGTAAAGTGAAGATTATTTTTCCCTATGTGTATCATCTTGCACTTAACTTTGATTTTCATTTGTCATTTTATTGCCCATTCACCTAGTCTTATAAGATCCTCTGCAGTTCCTTACAGTCTGCCTGGGTCTTAACTGTCTCGAATAATTTGGTGTCATCTGGAAATGTAGCCACCTCGCTCTTTACCCCCTTTTCCAGATCATTAATGGAGATGTTAAATGGTACTGGCCTAGCCCCAGTACTGACCCCTGAGGCACCCCACTGTTTACCTCTCTCCAACTTTGTTTTCTATCTTTTAAGCAGCTACCAATCCATGACAAGACTCAGGGTTCCTCTTATCCCATGACTACTTAGTTTGCTAAGGAGTCTGGTGAGGGACTTTGTCAATAATAATCTCATAACATTCTAATAATTTAGTAAGGCATGGTTTTACTTTATTAAAGCCATGCTGGTTTTTGCCCATCAAGTCATGCTTGTCAATATGCCCAGTAATTCTGTTTTTAACAATGGACTCCACCAGTTTTCCCAGTACTGATGTCAGGCTTACTGGTCTGTAGTTTCCAGGGTCAACTCTGGAACCCTTTTTAAAAACTGAGGTTACATTTACTAACCTGCAATTCTCTAGCACAGAGGAGGATTTTAGCAATAAGTAACATATTATTGATAGTAGTTCAGCAATTTCAAAGTTGATGAATACCTTTGGATTAATACCACCAGATCCGGGTGACTAGCTACTGTTTAAGTCCTCAATATGCAATAAAACCTTTTCTGTATAATTCCTCAGACTCCACCAACAAAAATAGTTCTGCTGTGGGTGTGGCCAGAGCATCCTCTGTAGTAAAAAACTGATGCAAAGGGTGTTTTCACATGGAAACCTGTCCCACCTCACTCCCAGGTGGACTGTCCATTTTAAAGGTGGCCAACCTGATGTGGAGGTGGAGCAGACCGTCCCTGCTCTGGTGGTGTCCTGCTGGCGGTGCTCCGGAACATGCCGGAGCAGCATTATCAGAGCAGCCATCCCAACCATAGCACAACGTTATGGTGTGGGGGGAGGGGTGTTGTGCAGGTGGACCCTGGACCCTGGCATGGCAGCTGCTGGGTCTGGTTCAAACAGACCCAGGCATGACTGCAAGCAGGAGGCACTGGAGTGCACCCCTGGACTTGCTCTGGGGTTGCACACACCCATGTCTGTGTGAAGATACCCAAAGAACTGATTTAGTTTCTCAGCAATGGCCTTGTCCTCTTTGAGAGCCCCCTTTGTTCTCTCATCATCTAGTAGACCAACTGCCTCTCTAGCTGGTTTCCTGTCTCTGATGTACTGGGTTTTTATTTATTTATTTATTTATTTTTGCTACTGGGTACTGGCACTATTTGGTATCCTAGCAAGTTGTTCCTCAAATTGTCTCTTGACCTGATTTATCATGGTTTTACACTTTCTCTGCCAATGACTTTGCTCATTCCTATTTACCTCATTTGGAATACTTTTCTATTTTTTGAAGGACATTTTTTAGCTCTGATATTATTATTATAAACATTTATATAGTGCCAGTCGTGTGGCCTGGTGCTGTACAGAACATAGAATTAGACGTGGTCCCTGCCTGTGGCTTACAATCTAAAAGACAAAAAGAGGGGGGAGACAGGGAGAGGGTACAGTGGGAGAGACAGGGGAGAAGACAAACAAACATTCAAGCAGATGCGAAGTCTCAGGTGCATATGCTTGGCTTGGTTTACAGAGAGGTTGGTGGTAGCAGTCAGCAGAGGAGGGCCGACAGTAAGAGTAAGGGGAAAGACTAGCAGGCATTGGGAAAGGCAGCAAGGAAAAGGTGGGTTTTGAGGAGGAATTTGAAGGAGCGGAGGGAGGAGGCAAGGCGGATGTGGGCAGGGAGGGAGTTCCAGGCATGAGGGGCAAGGGTCGAAGGCGGTTGGGCGAGGAGGAGAAACGAGGGAGAGTGAGGGAGGGGACAGAGGAAGAGCGGAGAGTGTGTGCAGGAGTGCGTAGGGAAATTAGGTTCGAGAGGTAAGGGGAAGCTTGGTCTGAATATTGAGCTGAATAGCCTCCTTCATATTGCTATTCAGCCATTCATGCATTTGTTTGGGTCTTTCTTTCTTTCTTTCTTTTTCTTTCTACTTGTGGTATACATTTAATCTGGGCATCTAAGATAATAGTTTTTAACAGTTTCCATTCCTCTTGCAGGCCTTTAACCCTGATGACTTTCACTTTTAGTTTCCCCTAAAAGTAAGTGCAGCCTACTGTATTACAAACACCAATAACCAAGGTATGCAACTATATTAAATTATGACTATGCAAGGATATTCATGAAGAATGGTCTAAAGATGTATTTGAGACCTAGGAGACAAGGGCAAAAATGTGAACTGAGAGTATGTTGTAAACCCTTAATTAAGGAACTCCTAGTGAATATAACAAAACATTTATCAAAGCTTTTATCTTTCCCTGCACTCATCTGACTGTATTAGATGTTGGGAGTGTCTACGATTTATGCTTCGAAGAGTTTTTCATTAACAAATACCACTGATGCTATTATCAGTAAAATCTTGTGCAGCTAAAATCTTTGAGGCGGGATAAAGCTCTACTGCTCAAGCAATATATAAATCTTTTTAACAAGTAATACCTGATTTATGTGGGTCACATACAGAAGGTGAGAAATGTTGTTAGACCTGCATCAGAACTGAAATAAATAAACATGAATTGATAATGTAGAATTTTCAAAAAATGTATTAGTATTTTTATCGCACCGGGCCTTCATTTTTTGTTTTAATAAGGCTCTCTCTGGGAGCAAGATTCCTGGGACAAGACATGACAACCAAGTGGGGATTGACTCTCGATGGACACTATGGGGATTAGCGGGTTAATCTGGTTTAGTATCCATCTTGGATTATTGCCATAAGGGGACCCAAGGAAGGGACAGCTGTGGGATGGGAGTTGGGCACAATCCATCTGCAGCATAGCCTTGGCTGACCCTGGAATGGGGAGAAAAGCAATCCGCTTCTAATTTCCCAGGGGATAAGCTTATCTATTGCCACCTGTGGTAGGCCAAGCCATTCTTAGCTAGACATTTGCTTGATTAAGGATTTTGCCCTATATTAGGGAGGACTTAGTGTTTGCATTGATTAAAATGACACTTGGCCTTGTTACTTTTGTGTGACATGTTGACCAAGTAATTTTATTTATTTAGTAATATACACCGAGGGTGTATTTTTGTATGTATTTTGTATTGCATATTTTATACCTTTTATGTTTTATGTTTGTTGTTTGTATGTCATTGGGCCATGGCGAGAGCCAGTGCCGGCAGTAAACTAACTAACATTTCTATGCATTTGGCCTGATATCTGCTTACCATTTATTTATTTTTAATGTAAAAGAGAAGGGCTTTGATTGACTATTTTGAATATTGCTTGGAATTGGTGGGAAAATTGAAAATTGAATATTGCTTGGAATAGGTGGGAAAATAATAGAAGCTACTTGGCAACGTCTTGACTCCATGCTTTCTAGTTGCGATAAAAAATAAGACTGGGCAAGGTAACTCAGGCTACCAGTAAGACCTCATTCCAGTTGACAAATGTGAGTAGCAGAATTTGCTATACTCCTTTCTGTCTTGCACCTTCTGCCTTGTCCTTTTCTTTATATTTTACTGAGTGAAGTAAGGAAGTCAAAATGAACTGTACTAGCCTCTCTTCACTGTGGGTTCTTTCATGCATCCCCCAAAACCAGGGACAGGTGATCGGGGGGGGTGGGTGGTGGGAATACCACGTGGTAGTTGTGATTTTTCAACTGGTATAACACCATGGTAAACTGCTGGCAGAAAAGTTCCTTAGATCGTGTTGGGTCGGAACTCTTCCATTGCTTCACCACTAGTTTATCATGTAGTACAGCAGGTGGGACATCCCTACTGCCACGTTGTAACCAGATTACAAATGGCTGCTTTCTGCAGTTTTTTTTTAAAAAAAAACACTAGATCCCAATAGAGCATCATCCCCTAGTGCTGGTGTAGCCCCAGAGAGGGTTGGTGCAGAGGTCCCCTTTAGTGATGTGAGTGGTGACTAACCACTCACAAGTTCATGAGCCTGCTATTCTCGGAGCTGAATGACTTGGGTCTTTTGGCTTAGAGGACAGAAGCTCATGCAGATAAAAGCTGAGGTCTCCAGTTCTAATCCCCACCCTGCCAGAATCTACAGATACACTGGGGTTATCCCCTGTTCACTATTTTTGGCCACTGTAGGGCCAACTTTGCACTGCTTTTGTGGTGTGAAGCAAACATAGCTGATTGCAGAATCTGGCCCAAGTAGTGGGCAGTACTGTCAAGCCCGGCAAAGTCTGGGATTGGTTGTTACGCTGTCTTACTTCTATCCAGTGGTGGCTCCCCCTGTTTGGGATACTGCCCCCCAAAGCACTGCGGGGGGCCACCGCAAATTGTTTAAAAAAACAAACAAACAACCACGCCGCTTATGACAGCTACAGCAGCCTCTGAGCTGCAGCAGAGGCTGCTGTAGCTGTCTCTGTTGCTCTTCTCCCTTCAGGGACCCACTCCAACAGGAGTGGGTCCCCAAAGGGACAAAAAGGCTGAGCTGCTCAGCTGCCCAAACAGCGTTTTCCTATGGAAAACGCGATTTGGGCGGATGAGCTCCTCCATCCACAGCACGTATGGGATGTGTTGTGGAGGGAGGGGCTAGCCTTTCCATTGCGCTCAATGGGCGCAATGGAAGATCTCGCCAGGGTGGTCGCGCTAACAGCCCTGGTGAGATAGCTTGGTTGAGGGACTGAGGCAGGGACCAGCGTGCATGCACGATCCTCCCTGCTTCAGTCGCACATGCAGCCTAGAGGTGCACTGTCTGGAGAGCTCACAGCTCTCTGAACAGCATGCCTTCCCGCTGCCATTGCCGCTACCCCCCCAATCCACCGCTCAGAGTTGGGGAGGAAGCAGCAAGGCAGTAACGTGTTTTTTTTTTTTTTTAATTGCCCGCACATCCTGGCTTCGCGGGGACACGTGGGCAATAAAAAAAACAACACCTAAACCCCCCCCCCCGCAGCCGGGGACCGCCACCGCTGGAACTTCAGGAGCAGGTAAGAGTACTGATCCCTCCCTCCCCATCCCTGTACCCTCCCTCCCCCCTTTCACCCATCCCCCCATCCTGCACCCACCTCCCCCCATCCT
>QEPC01009174.1:239946-251657 GCA_003113815.1 Sphenodon punctatus | reverse complement strand
TTTAGCACTAAATTAGCTGTTAAATAAAGCACAGTTTAGAAGAATTAGAAGAAAAGTTCAAGCACTTACACAAAAATCTTCTTAGGTTATCCAAAAGTCGATGTGGTAGGGATTGAAGGGATAGGACTCTCTCTCCTCGGGTCATGATGCGGTGCTTTGTCGCGGAGCGCGGAAAATCAGAGTGTGTTAAGAAACACAGATACTGGCAGCGCAGCTCCAACAGTCACTCACTCTCACTGCGATTGGGGATCAAGAGGGAGAAACAAGCTACAAACACACCTATTTATACTTAATGGTGAAGGCGGGACATGTCTCTCTGGGAAGGCCCTAGCCAATGAAATTGGGCATATGGGTGTTGTCAGGGTCCGAGGGTTGATCATGCCGCCGGATCTCACGATACCTTGTATTCTGGGTGGTGGAAACATGATACAATGATCAGATAACCACAAAGATTCCACAGACCACGGAAAGGGGAGTTGGCGCCGCTTATTATTGGAATCCGCAAAAGTTTTGCTTCCGTTCGCCAGTTACGATGCCGCAGCACCATTAGCGACAAACCGCAGCCCTCAGAAAGCTGCCTCTGCTGAACCGTGCCACAATGTGCGGAATAGGGGTTTCCGTCGGTAACAGCTGCTGCGGCGGCATGCCGCTACAACCCTACTCACGGGGCTTCCTCCGGTTTTCCGGATGGCCCCGTGGGTGGAGATGGGTGTGCGCTGGGAGCACGCACACACAAACACCCACCACCCATGGTGTTTACACAGACACACACCCAGTGCACACCCATCCCAACACCCACCGCCGGCCTGTTTGCATGGACGTCCCCCCACCCGTACATCCACCAGAACACCTGGGGCAGGGGGTGTCCATATAAAAAACAGCCAAAGATCAATACATCCCTCCCCACCCTATCACTAATTGCCACAACTTTGCTACCCTCCCACCTCCCCACTCAGTCCTTTCTCCTGTGACATACTTTATGCACAATTCTCTGGGGATGAGGGGTGGGTAGTAGTGGACAATCTCTATGGGGGTAGATAGATACATGACAATTGTATTCACAAAGATAATTTGCATATATGTTCTCTCAAACAAAAATCCAGTTTTGCTTTCTTCACCATTGTGAAATTCATGTCTGGTTTTTCTTCTCACTAATATTTTGGTTGCTTTGATATTCTGTGTTTTGATATTTCGTTTGCTTGGTGTTTTGGTTTTTGATACTTTGCTCAGTTTGTCAGCTCTAATTGTCGCCGCACCCTGGAAGGAGCAGGGTCGGCCTCAGGATTTGTGGGACCATGCGGGACCATATGTAAAGTCTTGGTGCGGGGCCTAATTTGCACAATGTCAATAAGTTGCATATTTGCATAATTTCCCCTCATACCTGCATACACAGTTTATCAGTTCCACAACTTACCCCTTAGCTTCACACACACTTGCACACAGGGGCAGGGGGAGAATCCAGGCTGGGGCTGGGGCTGCCACCCTGTGGGGTAGGGCCCAAGATGGTGCGGGGCCATGTGTGACTGCATATGTTGCACATGCCTAGGGCTGGCCCTAGGAAGGAGACAAGGATGCAGCCATGTGTTTAAACAGCCATACTCTTTATTACTATAACAATTAACAACAGTAAGGGTAGGGGAGAGGCTTGTCCGCTCCACCTCCCCCCTTTGTTATACTGGGGTCCCAGCTTCCTTAACACAACCCATCTATGTCAGCTGCTCAGGAGATATTCTGAGGTGTAGTTGTCCCCTGTCTTTTAATGCTCTAACCAACTTACCTCCTATCCTTACACCCAGAGTTTACCCTGGTTGGGGGTGGGGTGCTCATGCCTAGACCCCCCCCCCCTTGGTGAGGGTCAGAAACAAAGGGGGAGGATCAACTATAACCAAGCCAAATGCTACGCCTTTGGAGCCAATTGAAGAAGTACGCGCTGTGGGGAAAGTGAAAAACCAATCACTAAGGGCCAGTCAGAGCTTTGGGGGAAAATTCCTTTCTGACACCAAGTGGGATCCATTTACACTTGCAGAACTGCAAAAGGGTGAGTGGGTGGGTTTGTGTGTCTTCCTTGCTCCTCTCACCTCAGCTGAATGCAAAGGGAGCGCCTGACTCCCAAAATGGCACTTTAGAAGATGCGCCTCGTGCGAGGTTTACTTCACACCACAGGCTGCTGTTGTCAGCACGCTCTCTGATTGGGGCAGTGGCCTTGTAGCAATAGAATATAGTTTTATTGGTATCTTATGTTCTCCTGGTCTGGACAAAGGAAGCCAGACCTAGCTTTGGTCAAGCAAAGACAAAGAGCAGAAAGAGGGTCCAGAACAGACAGCAGGCCTAAGATGACTCAACATGTGGCTAAGACCCCATCAGCATACTGACAAAGGCATAGCCAGACACTTAAGCGCCTGCTCCTGGCACCGCCACAGATGCTTAACAAGCATCCTACTCAACACCTGGAGTTGACAAATGAAACCCATTGTGAACAGACAAGTGGGACATTTGCAACTCTGCTACCAATTCCCAGATCAGGAAAGAAAGATAGAGATGCTAATATGCTCGGAGCCCTTCCTTTCAGGATGATCAGCTTCTGATATGCTAAAGAACTGTGTAATGTCACCATGACATGGCATCTTACTGTTAAGGAACTGCACTCCAGAACTGTATAAAGGACCTGGTCATGCAACATGGCTTTGGGTGAGGACTTGTGGTCTCCAATTTGGTGAATCACGTGGCTTCGCTCCCTTTCAGACTTTGCACACATGGAGCACAACATATCATCGCTCGCCAGCAGCTCTACTCTCCAGCGTCAGAAGGCCCTCTCCCAGTCTTTTCCCTGAATCAGCCTGCGTGCTTCCAGGATTTGGTCAGTCACAGGACACGTAAGATATCTTTATCTGGGGACTATCTGTATAATACTGTGTATCTAGTATAATCCTGCCAAGAATAGAAAACCAAGGTGTGCCGTGTTCTGTACCACATTGGAGTGGTGTTTTATGACGGTCTCAGTCCCATTTCATTTATTACTTACAGCCTGAAGCAGCCATCCCCTTCAATCCAGCGCCTTGCTCCATTCTCCTTAAGGGGGGTACAGAACCAAACCACCTCCACCCCAATCAAAGGTGAAGGATAATTAGCAATTTTTTTTTAGTTTAAAAAAAATCTTTTTGATGTGAGTGGACCAAATGCAGCAACCACATTCATTTAAAAAAAACAAAACCCTACCAAATAATACTGCCAAAATAAATGAAGCCCCAGATCTCCAGCATGAAAATACCAAATCAAAACTGCAAACTAATTTGGAAGTGAATACCACTTCGTAGCTGCTTTACTAAAACAGATTCAGATATACCAGCTGCTTTGACTTCAGTATGCAGTTCGGTACTAGTGGATATAGCAACATGTGTGTGAACTCCCAAAGTAGAAGTTGGCACCTGCTGGGAAATGTCTGTAAAATGTCGACAGCTCTGCTGAAAGCTTCCCCAGGTCCTTTCCCAGGGCTATTGATGATAGAACCCTTCCAGTCTACCAACAATACCACCCCACCCCACCCAGCTAGGAAGATCCAGGCACATCCTTTGCGTCCTCAGACATCAGATTGACCTCACCAGTACTGAATCACTGCTAGCAGTTGTCCCCTGCTCCCCACTAATAGGCTGGTCAGTGAGGAGCCAGGAACTCTCAGCCCAGTCAATCACTTCCAGTGGCAGAATGGAGTGGACAGTCTTGTCTTGGTTCACGTGGAGAGCATACCAGCCCTTCCCTCCCACACATGTAAACATGAACTTGGATCTGTGGTGCCACAATATCTGGAACCGCAGATGCTACATTTATACCGTAATGTGTAGAACACTTTGGTGTCACCTGTAGAACTTTTCCTCTTCCCTTGACACACTTGCCCTTTTCTCCCTCCACCGCATCTGTCCTATCAACCCTCAGAGATAGCTCTCCCCAACTGTCCACTATTTTTCCTCCTGTGCTGCTGAACGATTGTCGAGGAAATCTTTTGAACTTGCTACTTCTACTACACGTTTGCTCTCCTCCTCCTCCCATTCTGCCCTCTCCCTCAATAAGGGACACTATTTCTCCGCCGTGATCAATCCTCACCATCCCTTCTCAACTCCCCTTCCCAAATCTCACGCTCCCCAATCTGGCTTCCTTCCTCGTCTCCACTCGGAGACTGCTCTCATCAAAATCATGAACAACCTCCTTCGAGACAAGTCTAAGTGCCTCTATTATATCCTTGCCCTGTTTGACCTCTCTGATGCTGCCTCCAACACGGTTGACTGCTCCCTCCTCCTTGACGACTCTCTCACTTCCTGGTTTCTGGGGCTCAGTCCTCAAATGGTTCTCTTCCTTATGTCTCTGACTGCTCCTGCAATATGTCTCTTGCTGGAACCGTCTCCCCTTCCCCTTCCTTCTCTTTTGGAATAACCCAAGGTTCTGCCTTAGGCCCTCTTCTCCCCTTGCAGTCTCTCTCTTGGCAAATTCCTTGAATCTTATGGCTTCCCATAACACCTGTATGCTGACAATACCCAGCTCTTATCTTTTGACCCTTGCCTTCTCTCCGTCCATCCAATCTCGCTGACATCTCCACATGGATGTCTCACCAGCAACTCAAACTGAATATGTCCAGACTGAACTCCTCATCCATCCCACTAAACCATCCTCTCCCTCTTCACTATCTGTCTCCATTGACAGTGTCACAATGCAGTCTGTCCCCCAGACTCAGAGTCTGGGATTCATCCTTGATTCCTCCCTCTACTTCACACATCCTATTCAGTCTGTTGCTGTTGAGGCCTGTTGCTTCTCCCTACAGAACACTGGCAGCATTTACAGTAGAAGTCATCTCTCACCTTGACTACTGTAATCTCCTCTTTACAGGCCTTCCCATACCCATCCTGGATCCCTTGTGGTCGGGTTTTCATCTGGATTATGGCACTGAGACTGTGCTTGTGGCCTTGGTTGATGATCTGTGGGTAGAGCTAGAGAAGGGACATTCGACCCTGTTGGTTCTACTGGATCTGTCAGCGGCTTTTGACATGGTGAACTATGAGGTGCTGGCATCTTGCTGGGGTGGACGAAATGGTATTGTGGTTCTGTTCCTTCTTAGCAGATAGATCTCAGCAGGTGGTCCTGTGGGAATGTTCATTCCCCCCTCAGGGGCCTCCCATGTGTGGTCCTGCAAAGTTTGATTCTGTCCCCCCCCCCTTTTGTTCAACATGTATATGCGGTTGGGGGGTGGGGTAACGTTGCCATCAGTATGCTGATGATACTGAGTTGTACCTCTCCTTTTCATCTGATCTAGGCCCTGCTGTCTTGGTGCTTTCCCGGTGTCTGGCTGTGGTGGGAGACTGGATGAAGACTAGATGTTTGAAACTGAATCCCAATAAGACAGAGGTGATGTATGTTGGTGGTGTCGGGGATATGGGTGAGGGAGGGTCTCCTGTCATTGACAGCGTCCATCAGGTGCTAGCATCTTGGGTACGATGCTTGACCTGGGGGTGCTCCTGGATCCACAGCTGTGCCTGGATTGCCAGGTGGCATCTCTGGCCAGGAGCGCCTTCCACCAGTTACACCTGGTGAGATGACTTCACCCATATGTCTCAGACTCCAATCTCATCACTGTCATCCATGCACTTGTCACCTTGAGGCTGGATTACTGTAATGCACTCTACGTGGGGCTGCCTATGGTGACTGTCAGGAGGCTGCTTACTGGGACAGGCTGACAGGAGCACATTACACTGGTGCTCCAGGCTCTGCACTAACTGCCTACAGTTTTCTGAGCCCAAATCATAGTCTCCTGGCCCAATTCAAGGTGCTGGTTTTGACCTATAAAACCCTAAATGGGTTTTATAGCCATATATCAGATAGCCAGGGCCCTGGCTATCTGAAGGACCGCCTCACCTCCTGGGCAGCTCCTGTGGTTGTCTGCGGGCACCCTCCTAGAGATTACACAGTATAGATGGGTAGGGTCCGACAGGTGCAGGTGTTCTTGGCAGCCACACCAGTGCTGTGGCACTCTCTCCCGGTGGGTGTCCATCTCAGCCCAGATCTTCTCGCCTTCCGACGTCTCTGTAAAATGTGGCTCTTTCGGCAGGCATTTAGGGGAAGGGAGGGGTGAAGGGTGTGTTGGGGGGGGGGAGTTACGTTTTTGCACACCTTCTGGTTTTTAAATAGCTTTGATTACTTGGTTTTAGATGTTTTATTTATTGCTTTTGTAATTTTAATTATTTATTGTTAGGGCTAAGATTCTGTCGTGGTATTTTTTCTAAAAAGTCATCACAAGGGCATGGTAGAAAAGATTTTAAAAATCACGGAAAAATCATGGGTAAAAAAAAGTTCAATTTTACTTTTATTCAATGTTTCTTAATATAACATCATATTAGATTGTAATCCCGGGGCAGGAGGAAAGGGAACCCACACCACTTTCCCTTATCTCTCTGTGAATGAAAGCCCCAGACAGTGGGAAAGGGAACCCCACCCCCTTATCTCTCTTAGTATGAAACCCCCAGGAAGGTAGAGCAAGGTACGAGGAAAGGCAGAGGAAATGCTTCCGTCTCCTCCAGGGAGCCTTTTCTAGCTCTGACCCTGCCCTCTGCCTCTAGCCGCACTGCGCTCAGAAGGGGAGGGGTTTGGAGCAACACGTGAGCGCAGCAGCCGGCGCTGAGTGCAGTATCCACACTGCTCTTCTGGGCGGCTCTTCTCAAGCTCCTCCCTCCGCCTCTTACCATGCCGTGCTCTGAAGCGGAGGCGTTTGGAAAACCCCAGAGACATCAGCGCTGCAGCCGGCACTGACTGCAGTCTCTGCGCCGCTCTTTTCAGTGGTACTTCCCTGGGGTGAGTCAGAGGTGGCTTCAGTGTTTTTTAGGCAAAAGTGAAAAGCTGTAAAAGTCAGTGAGAGGGAAAATTCACTAAAAATGTGACCCCTCCGTCACTACCGTGACTAAAACCTAGCCCTATTTATTGTTGTTCGCTGCCCTGAGCTGCCTGAGGCAGGAGGGGCGGGGTAAAAATATATTAAATAAATAAATAAAATTCCCTGCTCTCACCTTGCCCCTCTTGCATCTATTCAGCACTTTTTGTTGTCAAAGTCATCCGCCTCACCCACTGTTTTGATCGTATTCTGTCCCTCCTCTTCTTCCTCCACTGGCTCCCTCTCCCCTTCTTTATCCAGCACAACTGCCTTCTCCTCACTTTCACAAAGGCTGTTTGTGGCCTTGTTTCTTCTTATCTTTCAGCCCTCATTTCTCGCTATTCCCACCAAGCAACTTTGCTCCTTTTCTGCCACCAATCTCTTCCGCTCCAGAGTCGTCATCGTCATCACGTTTTATTGATCAAGCCATAAGGCCATATCAAACATAGGTACATACATATATAAATAAATAAGATAAACTGGTTAAAGAAAAACAAAAATAAAATGCTAATCCAAATAATTAACAGGCCAAAAACAAACAAACAGAGAAGCCAACACCTATGGGCTACACTCTTATCCTCCCAGGAGCTTGGGCCCAGGCTAGCCAAATTCCTAAGATTTAACATACATACTGGATCAGTACCTAAGGACAACTTTACAAAGTCATTGCCCTTCTTTGGAGCTAAGGGGCGGACAGACCAGACTCCCGGGGATCAAGCAGGTTGTCTTAATTAGATTTCTGCTGCAATTCATTGTGCAGCAACAGGGAGACCATGACATAGACTATCAAGTGACCATACAGACAGGTAGACGAAAGGTACCACATCCTCCAGATCTACTCAGCCCTTGAGATATCGGTAAAGGCCCATTTCGCCCTCAGTTTCTTAGCGGAGACAGCAAAAATAACAGTTGTTTTTGAAATGCGTTCCCTTGAATCATTTAAAAGATAATAGAGCAACTGTTAAGGGCAAGTTCAGCATTCAGTCCTGGATGTTGAGGGCC
Organism: Sphenodon punctatus; assembly: GCA_003113815.1. Lineage (NCBI taxonomy): Eukaryota > Metazoa > Chordata > Lepidosauria > Sphenodontia > Sphenodontidae > Sphenodon > Sphenodon punctatus. The sequence continues at coordinate 243,748 of QEPC01009174.1, read as the reverse complement.
TGAAATAACTGGGTGCAAATATGCATATAAATAGGACCCAAAAAATCCTATAATGGGCTAGACCCTCCACCACCCCTGCACCACAGATTCAAACCCTATCAGAAAAACTGATCGCAGCATATCGGCTATGGGACACCATAGTTTTCATCATTTGGAGCTTGAGAGCAGTAAAAGCCTTTCTACATAAACAAGAGCTTAACAAAGTGAAATAGCTACTAGGGCCATTTGGGCCCAGCATCCAGTATTTGAACCAAGGGGCTGTCCATGAAGCCGCCGCCCCAGAGTCTCCCTTAAAGTGCCTTTGTTCCTTCTCCCTGAATGCGTACACTCGGTTCCACCCCTGACAAACTTCAAATCTCTCCTAAAAACCTACCTCTTCCATCATGCCATCCCTAGCTCCATACCCTGATCGATTGCTTCATTGTGTTTCTGCTGTCCCATCCTTCAGGACCCCCCTTCCTGCTTTGTAACTAAGCTAAGGGCGTGCACCTGCAGCCTCTCAGCTCCATGACGTATCCTCTTCCCTTGCTAGGTGCCCCTCCCCTCTTCATCCCATCTCTTGTCCATTTTAGATTGTAAGCCCGTTGAGGCAGAGTCCTGTCTCTCTAATCATGACTGTTCAGCACCAAGCACATTGGTGGTGCTATATATATGATTGTTGTTGATAATGTTAGAACAGTCTTTCCCTACCTTTTTCCAATCAGAGGCAGACCTAGATGAATAAAAAATAGTGTGGCACCCCCTCCCCCCCACCAATATATAACAATTAAAATAATACTTGGGGAGAAAATTGAGTCTGTTTCTTATTGCACAGACGCTGTCAGATAGGAGACCTTTTGACATCTCTTTTGACAAACTACATTTTCCTCCTTTCAATCCAGTATGAGCCAGGGCATCTTGATTCCTTCCGGGGGGCCGGAACAGAGTGGAGGGGGCTATGAGGTAGGGAGGCAAGGGGGTCAATGGGGTGGGAGATGTCTCCCTGCTTCATGGGCCCAGTGCAAGGTCTGCCTGGGTGTTGGTGTTGGTGGAAATGTGTCAGGATGCAAGAGGATGGACTCTGTTAGGACCGCTTGTGTGTTCTGTAGGTGAGAGGGACAGACAGGACGCAGACACCTGTAATGCAGAGCACTCAGGCAAACTTGATGGGTGCTACCCCATGCTCCCATGCACCCCGAACCCCTCCACTGGGGTATTCTCTGTCACACACACCTCCGCTCCCCACTTCCAGACCCCATGGCCTTGGCGTGCCTTGTGATCCTAGCCTGTCTTGTCTCATAAAATTGCCTAGTGCATGTGTGTGTTTGTGGCTGCACACCACAACACACCAGGAAACGCTGATGTAGAAACATTCTCTGTCATTTACTTTTTTGTTTTTTATCTCACCTTATCCCAATGGCTCAGGGAGGGTTAAAATACACACAACATTAATTTTAAAAAGTACACATAAATAAAACCAATTTAAACTCCCCCTATCCCAAATTTCCCCAAGCCCTATCCCTGTCTGCCAAATGCCTGGCCGACTAGAAAAGTTTTACATTTTCATCCTTATCCAGAGAATGTACTTATGGGGGCCTCAGATGACACTGATCAGGCCAGATGCTTCATTTTATTAAAGACAGGAAATTGAGGTTGAGAGAGAGACTGACTTGCTCAAGGCCCTTCAAAACCAAGATTTGAACCCGGGATTCCCAACACTAAGCTGAGCACACTATTGGCAAAGCAAAACTTGCATTCACCATTGTCTGCAAGCAATAATCTCATCTGCCAACTTGAAAAATCAAGAAATTGTTTCTATAAAGAGCCTTCTGAACTAGAAACTGGGCTCCCAGTTTAGCCTGTTCAGATTCTTTTATGATTTACTGCTTTTAAATGCTTGAACAGCCAAAGGTTTGTTTCATTTCATGTTTATTGAATGTCAGTTTCAGGCCAATAGCTGAGATTCCTATATTCAAGAAGAAAGGTCATCTTGTGCTTACGCTCATTTCACAATTCGTTAATAATGAATTAAATGGTAACTTGAAGAAGCACAGGATCATGTGTCCATCAGTTATACTGAAATAATTCACCTAATCTGTGAACAGAAATAAAAATATAACAGCTTGGATTCTGAACACCAATATGTTAATGACTTTGAGCAACTTACAAGTCACAGCTCAAATATTCTCATGATTATTGGAAGCTTTAGAGAACAATTTACTAAATGCCATATTTTTTAAAAGTATATGAAGTCCATTTTTGAATAGTTTAAACTCAAAATGCATAGCTTGAGTTGCTTGCATGGAATAATTACCTAGGTTCACTTCTGAAATAATGATTCTACATATAAACAATAAGCTATCTCATTTGGATCTAGCTCCTGAATTAAAATGGGTAAGAGGTGTAACATCTATTAAACTCAAGTAAGTGATTTTAAGATGCAAACAATGTACTTAAGAGAAAGTTTGTACAGTTTAAACACAGTTATAAATAGTTTTGGTACCAAATGCAATTTAAAAAAAATATTTTTTCTTTGTTTCTTGGGCAACAAAGTTTACATTCCACTTTGAAGATAAAAATAATATAATCAGACGGGAATGGGGCTATACTGTATATGGTATCCATTGTATGCAGGTGTTTTGAATTACATTGCTTTTTTTATTGATGTGTCCAGAATGCTCCCCCTGCAGTTTAAAAGTCTCGACATGTCTTAACATATACACAGTATAGCAAATTGTAGATGAATTGGTCCGTAAGGGTCTTTTTTTTTTTAAAAAAATTGCTTTGCAAGGTATATTATTGGAATTATAGCATGAAGGAAACTGGAGGAAACCCTGCTTAGTGGAACGTACACTTAAACTCCTGTAAGAGTAGCCCCTTATGAAATGATTTCCTTGTGATGTCTTGCATCCCTTATGGATGAAATTTTAATAGGCAAATAAGCTAGCAACAAAAAAAATATATGATGTGATGCTTATTCATTCCTCTTAAAGTATTTGAATGTTTGTGAACATGATCCCTCCTTCTGAATTGAAACTAAAAAAACCAAACATAAGAACGTAAGAAGTGTCATACTGGGTCAGACCAATGGTCCATCTAGCCCAGCATCCTGTCTCCGACAGTGGCCAATCACGGTAGCTTGGGAGAAGCATCCAACAGGTCACAATGGGGGATCCATTCCCTTTTGTTTTCCCCCAGCTCCCGTCATGTTCCTTGATCCTGTCTGGCTAATAGCTGCTAATGGACCTATCTTCCAGAAACGTGTCCAAACCTCTTTTAAACTCCGCTATAGTACTGGCCCTTACCACAGCCTCTGGCAGTAGATTCCCCAACCCAATTATACTCTGAGTGAAAAAATAATTTTATTTGTTTTAAACTTGCCACCCATGAGTTTCATGGAGTGTCCTCTAGTTTTAGTACTAGCTGAGAGGGTAAATAACTGCTCCTTATTTATTAGTTCCACACCACTCATGATTTTATAGACATCTATCATATCTCCTCTCAGTTGTCTCTTCTCCAAGCTGAAGAGTTCCAACCTACCAAGCCTCTCCTCATGTGGGAGCCCTTCCATGTCCTTGATCATTTTTGTTGCCCTTCTCTGTACTGCTCTGTCTTTTTTGAGATGGGGCGACCAGAACTGCACACAATATTTGAGGTGCGGTTGCACCATTAATTTGTATACAGGCATTATGACATCCTCAGTTTTATTCTCTATCCCTTTCTGAATAATTCCTAACATTATGTTTGCTTTTTTGACTGCTGCTGCGCACTGCACTGTGGATTGCATCAGGGGCGGTGGGCCCTCCAGGGAAGCAGGGGCAAT
>QEPC01009174.1:190293-238485 GCA_003113815.1 Sphenodon punctatus | reverse complement strand
CTGTGTTTTGGGTTTATAAATTATTTATTTTAAGCTTGATGTGCATGTAGACTGTGTTTTCTTCCATCTGATGTTAACCCTGGGAACTCCTTGCTGCTGGGTTATGCCATCCCCCTGGCTCCGCCTACCATTCCCCTGGCTCTGCCTACCATCCCCCTGGCTCCGCCTACCATCCCCCTGGCTCTGCCCCTAGTCTCGCCGGCCTTACTGCCCCAGTGCTCCTCCAACATCAAAACCCACCAGCCACCCCTGGATTTCATTGTATTGTCCACAACCAGCCCCAGATCCTTTTTCTGAGTGGCAACTCCTAGCTTAGTACCCAGCATTGTGTACACATGGTTTGAATTATTTTTCCCTACGTGCATCACTTTGCACTTGTCCACATTAAATCTCATTTGCCATCTAGATGTCCAGGCACCCAGTGTCGTAAGCTCCTGTTGCAGTTCCTCATAGTCTGCTCGTGTTTCTACCTTGAATAACTTGGTGTTGTCTGCAAATTTGATCACCTCTCTCTTAACACCCTTTTCCAAATCATTAATGAATACATTAAACAGCACCGGTCCCAATACACATCCCTGAGGCACAACACTTTTTACATTGTGAAAACGGACCATTTAGTCCTACCTTTACTTTCTATCTTTTAACCAGTTTCTGATCCATAGAAACAAACTTGAGTTTGCCTCTTGTATCTTCAGGATGCTCAGGTATACCTTCTACAAGTACTAATATGGCTGGAATAACATCAGCTGTTTAACTTTGATACTGGATTCTCAGAGCTTGATATGGATCACCTAGGAAGTCTGTGAAAGAACCTGGAAATGTACTTTGTGTAATGCGTTAACCACAACGCTCTTACTATCCACTAGCTGAAGGTATAAAGTTATTTTAAAAACAAAAGAAAACAAACAAAAAATGTTAAGCTATTAACTAGGGGTGGGAATTTTGGTTTCGGATAGAACCAAAACACCCCAAAAATGGTCATTGTGGTTTTAAAACCATAAACTGAAATTGCGGTTCATTTTCAGTTCTGGCATTTCATTTCCCCCCCACTGATTCCACCCCCCCAGTTTGTTCTCATTGACTTCAATGGGAGAAAATCTATTGAAGTCAATGACGTAAAAAAGGGGAAATATCAATGGGGGGGAGGAATGAAACAAAAAATTAATCAAGAAGAACCAATACTGAAAAAAGCAAAACTGATTTAAAAAACAAAATATTGCATAAAGCAAATCTAAATTAGCTCAGGAGCCGTTCTACTTTCAGATGCAAGTGAACTTTCTGTTATGGAAGGTTCCAAATTTGTTCTGAAATGGAGGTTCCAGTTATCAGTTCTCAGGATACCCAGTTTCAATTCTCTCTTCTACCACAGATTTTCTCTGTGACCTAGGGTCATTTTTCATTATTGTTTAGTGTGCGGTTGCTTTGTTAATCCGTATGAGAGAGAGAGAAGAAAGATGATGTTTTACTAGAAATTGGTCCAATAAAAAAGATCCTCTTAATTGCTCCTGAGTCTGACTCTTGTTTCTCTTAGGTCAGTTAGTAAAGCTGAAACAAATTACCACAGTGGACATTGGCCTGGCCTGGCCTGGCCTGCCACACGCACGGCCCAGGTAGGGCTGGGAGGTCGTCAAATGTGTGGGCAGGCAGCCCTGCCCTGCTTCTAGCACCCCGCACCCTGCCATAATGGACAGCCAATGACGGACGGTCAGGGTGACCTACGACCTACGACAAGTAATGTGGGACTGTTGGCCCACTATGGCCAGCATTGGACTACAGGCTGCCCTTAGCCTGGACCGTGACTTGGAGATTTCCGAGGACACAGCCTGGGCTAGCCACCTTGGGGCATCAAAAGAGACGTACCCAACATCTGGCACCACCAAAATAGACGTGCCGGTGACCTCTGGGTCAAAGTGGGCCACTATCATGTCTTCTTTACCCAGTTTGATTTCACTCAATTTGAACCATATCCACTGACACAGATAATACCGAGTACTTGGTTCCATCGTTGTCGGTTATCCATTTCATGGCTTTTGGTTTGGTTTGGTTATTCAGTTGTATGGCTATTGGGTTATTTTGAATACCCTCCTAAAAGTCTACCTCTGTGCTTCTCCTTATACTGCCACATCCATCAGGATCTCCCTCCATCTTAAGCTAAGCACATGCACCAGCACCCATAACTTCTCAGCTTCATGAATGTACCCACATGCCTCCCTATGCTCCTCTCTCCCTTAGCTCCTCTCCTTTGTCTAGTCTAGCTTGTAAGTCCTTGGGGCAGGGACCTGTATCTAAACCTGACTGCTCAGCACCAGACGCAGTCATGCTAGTGCTATATAAATACAAAATAAATAAAATTAAATAATAGCATTATTGTGCATATGTTGTAGCCAAAATAAAGTAACTGAACTGCTGAACAATGGTGTATTGTGTGTATATCCATTTTGGGTGCAGATATTATTTGGATAGCTATTTGAATATGCAAATATCATACACAAATACAAAATCCACTGTTTTGTTTCAGCACAATTGGTTACTCTCTCTGTGTTTCCGTTCTTATATGTAAAATGGGGATTATAGAGAAATATTATTTCACAGAGGTGACACAGTTAAAGCAATTATTCCAAAGCTTTTCCCCTTTGTGGCTCCAGTGACCCCACTGGGAGATGTTTCCTGGCCTCCACTAGTCCAGGAACCACTAACTTGCATTTAGATTATAAATTGGTAGCAGTATTATAAATCTGACCAGTGTACTGTACTTACAACTATTTGTGCCTACATCTGAAATAAGAACCATTTAAAAATATTTGTGGTTTCTTTGAACCCTGGCCAATCTGGCTAATTCGAAATAAAAGCAACATCACAGTGAATATATCACCAGCATGTAATAAGAATATTCCAGATCTTATCTGTCGATTGATGTTGCCATTAAAAAAAAAAAAAAAAAAGCCCCCTCAAATCCTTGACTTGAGCTGACCACTGAAAAAGAAAATTGCTGCATACAGTTTCATAATGTTGAGGGACAGTAGAGTGATGCATGATCTAAACCAGGCCGATGAAACTGGGGTCATGTTCGCATAGCCGCAGTCGTCATGTGAAGCAATGGTCTAATGGCTGATTACATGTCAGTCAGAGTGCATTTGGAAGCCTTCCAGACTGCTGGCAGCTCTGCCAGACCAAATAACAGCATTAGGAAACACACAGTGATATTTCTGAGAGGCTTCTTAAGAAGGAGTTTCAACTACCTGCTGCAGCATTTGCAGTAACAATTAAGAGGGTGACTTCGATAACTGAGCAGGGGCTTCATTCTTCCAGATGTTTGTGGTAACATACAGCTAGATCTGAAATGAATGTGGCTTTTTGTATCCATGAATAAAATCCAAGTCTTTGCTTCCTTTGACTAATACCTGCATTCGGATTTGCTGCTTCTGAGAAATTTAACTTCAGTTCTCATTCAAGTTTGGGGTGTTGACCGTGCCTGGTTCAGCCTCAGTTAGATGCCAGCCAAGCACTACTTAGTTGCAGAATATTGAATAACAAAGACCAAACTTCCTAAGGTTAGTTAGTTAGTTATTGACAGTGCTAGCTTTTGCCATGGCCCAAAATATAATAAATTCCAATACAGAACCATATAACAAATACAATCATCTAAACTAACCATATAAACAGTATTAATAAAACCAATACTAAACTTTTAAAATAATAAAACACTATGCCAATTAGACAGCATCATAATTCAATCAACAAATGTTACTGCCAGGACATATATCAGAAGGTAAACTAGAACTCTATTCCTATGGGTCCTTAATCTAATCAGCTCAATTTTATCCTTCATGACACTTCCTCCCTGATCTTAGCTGCTAAATACGCAAAGGAAGCTACCCAATTAGTCTTTTTTTTCTGACTCATTGAACAGGAGGGATTGAATTTGGAGGTGAGGCGGGAGATGTTCGTTTCCCATCAGCAACGGGTTAATCCAATGTGCCCTAATATCCTCAAAGAGGGGGCAGTGGAACAAAACATGGGGCAGGTCTTCCACAGCCACGGCTTTGCAGAGGCAGGTGTGATATGTTTATATGGTTAGTTTAGATGATTGCATAAGACTGGCCGACATATCTGTCTAGCAAAACCGCAGAGCGAAATTGCTGTAGTCGCAAACATACGAAACACTTCCTAAGGATGAATTACAAAACAAGAAATTCTGACTCTAACTTTGCACACCCAAGGGCTTAAAACTTGTACCAGCCCAGTGCTCAGCTACTTCTACGCTTTGCAAGACACCCCTCTGTGACTTCAGTGGGACTGCCCTAGAATAAATGGTTTGTAGATGGTAGCCAGTTTGTAAAGGAGACCTAAGTTCACTTTGCAGTGCAGATTTGCTTAGCTTCCTATCAACCGCTTCCTCCGTTACAGCAAAGCTTTGTTATGCTTCTATGAAACACAGAATTTTAGTTTTTTGAAGCTAAGCTGATTAACAGGAGGCAAACATTAAACATTAGTGAACCCAGTCCTATGGCTCCAAAGCATGTTTACATAACCTGAATATGGGAAAGTATGACTGCTTTTAGATGAGCGGGTCCAAGTCGTGCGACCTGCTCATGCAATTTTTCACAATCCTGCAAAGCGGGATTAGACGTGACGAGGGACACGATCACGCGCATTCAAGGCAGTCATGCATTGTTTACCGACAATGAATTAAATACCTTGACATGTGAGGTATTTAATTTGTGGTCAGTAAACAATGCGTAACTGCCTTGAATGCGTGTGATCGCGTCCCTCATCACATCTAATCCCTCCTCGTGGGATTTTGAAAAATTGCACGAGCAGGTTGCGCAACTGTGACCCGCTCATCTAAAAGTGGCCTGAGTTAGCCGGTCTTCCTTTTTCTCCAGCTTCCAGTTTAAGTGCTTTCTCTTGGAGGTAAACATCAAGAAGTGAAAAGGCATGAAAAAGACAGTGAGAGTGCAAAACTGAAACCACCGGATCCAGACCTGTGCTGAAATGAATATTCACTATGAATACTGTATTTCTTTTATTCCTCCACTTCGATTTGGAGCCTGCAAAGCGGGCACAAAACAGTATTTGTGCATGCTTCATTCCGATAGTTGCTTTGGGATTTTTAGTCATTCTGGATATTAGGTTACTTGACCAAATATCCAATAAAATAACTGAACAAAACTGACAGGAAACCCCCAGGAAACAGGAGTTTTAAAGAATGGGTGACTCTGCATTTTTGGTCCCAATATTTATTCGGTACTGTCTCTATTGTATCCTTTTATTCTTGACCTCTCTGCTATCTTGACACTGGGTAATTTCAGACGTTACGAGGTCACACTCAACCACAGTGAACCACGCTCAACCCTGCGGCGGGGCTAAAGAGCCCTGAACGTCTGTTTGGCGGCCGCCAGATGTTCACCACGTTCAATACCCTCGCGGGGTCAATTTCAACCATGCTTCCCGGGCTCCCCGCACCAATTCTCGTGGACGCGTGGTCAATGAGATCCCCGCCCGGGATCAACCAAACGTAACGTCTGGACGGCAAACCCCGCCCGGGATCAAAGGAAATGATCCCCAGGCATGGGCAATGCACGTAACGGCGCTGCCAGGCAACCAGCATCAACACACTCACCGGAGGCAGATTTAAAGGGGAAAATGCAGCTGGCGAACATGGTGGGATGGAGCGAGGAGGAGGAAGAGAGCGGTGGCGGAGGAGGGAGCGAGGAGGAGGAGGCGGGGGAGGCAGGGGCACAGGCGCTGGTGGAGGGGGTGACAGCACAGGAGGGGGTGGGGGAGCCGGGGGTCACACTGAACATGGAGGTGGTGGTAGGGGGAGGGCACCAGCAGCAGCCAGCACAGGACACCCCGGGGACAGCCGCTGGGCCAACGCCGGAGGAGGCACCCCAGAAACAGGTAAGGGGGGAGCAAGGGCAAGGTGACAAGGGGGCAAAGAGGTTGCAAAGGGGGGCCAAAGGGCATGGACAGCCACCCCCGGGTGGGGGGCGCCCCATGAGGCCGAGCTGACCTCCAACCAACTGTAATCCCCCCCAACCCCCCTGTCCCCTGCAGACGCGGAAAACAGCCCGAGTGGGAGACCCCCAGGAGCACACCGTGCCAGCCCGGCCAGAGGTGCAGCAGGAAGGGCTGGAGTAGGAGGAGGGGGAAGACCCACCGTTGAGAGGAGGGAGGAAGGCATACCACCGAGGGGGGCAGTGGGGACACCAGGAGACAAAGGACTTCATTCAGATCTGGGGGACCCTGGAGTACCAACTGGAGCTCGCGCTCAACCAGCGCAATGAGCAGGTGTACAAGGACATCGTGCGGGACATGGAGGCGGCAGGGCACCCCCAGACAGTGGCCCAGTGCCGCTCAAAGGCGAAAGAGCTGAGGAGGGGGTACAAGGCGATCCGGGACAACAACAGGAGGTCTGGCCACGGAGCCCGGACAGCCCCATATTATGATGCCCTGGACCGCTTCCTCCACATGAAAGGGTCCATAGTGGCCCCACGGCTCGTTGGAAGCACTGTGGAGCAGGGCAGGGAACGTGTGGAGGTACCCCCTCCCCTCACCGCCCCCCCGGCGGGCCCCAGACCCCCAGGAAGAAAGGCCTGGCTGCTCCATATTGTACAGCCCCCTCGGACAGCAGCCCCAAGAGCGACACGGGCCAGGGCGACTTGGAGACCGGAACCCGCACCACACACAGCCGGGGGTCCCTGGGGGAGCACTCCCACACCGAGGGCCCAGCCTTGGATGACTCCATGGCAGACACAGAGGGTAAGTACCCGCCCCACGGGGGAGAGGCCCCGTGCCCATGGGGCCAAGGCCAATTGGGTGGGAATGCAAGGGCCAGGGAGAGGCACAGCCTGCGACCCAGGGCCCCCATGGAAGGCGGGAGGGGGCACAGCACAGGGCTCCCAATGGAACCCCACTACACTAATATACCCACCCCTCGCCCATAGGCCATGGACCACCATGGGATAGCCCCCAGGCGACAAAAGAGGTTGCCGCCGAGGAGCCCGCTCAGCAGCTGCAGGGAGCAGGTGAGACAGGCATTGCCGGGGGCCTCCAATGGGCTACCCGGGCATGGGGAGGAGGGGGAAAGGGAAGGGGTCTGTGGGTGCGGAGGGGGCCGGGTCACATGTCAACGGGACCGCGGAGCCCCTGGGCCATAGAGGCTCGGGGCCAGGGGCTCACGGCTTGCTGTAGCACATCCTCCTGTACCCACAGGGCTACCCCAGTGGCCGGCTGCCCCAGGGCCCATGCCTCTGGCTGAGCGCATGAGGCAGCACCGGGCACGGGTCCATAGGCGCAGGGAGGAGCAGGCAAAGGAGATAGTCCGGACCTCCGAGGAACAGGGGGAGAGGATGATCGAGGCCGTGGCCCAGATGGAGGTGGTCATCAAGCAGTCCCTGGAGCAGGCAGAGGAGCATGACAGGAGGCTCCAGGCCTGGAGCGGCGCCGGGAGCGCAGGGACCACAGCAGGCAGGAGTTGCTGCTCAGGGGGCTGAGGCAGGACATTCAAGCCATGGTGCGGGAGCACGCGCTCAAGATGGACAGGTCCCACGACATTGGGACCTCGCTGCTCCTGCACACCAGCACAATGTGTGCCTATGTCATGGCAGGTAGCCCCCGGGCACAGTGTCTGCCCAGGCACCCACGGCAAGCCCCTCCATGCCCCTGCACCCTGGCCTGCCACCCCCACACCCTCCGGGGCCACGCATTCACCTCCCTGTGGCCGCTGGCCTCCGGAGGGTGCAGCCGCCTGGGGGGGGCCTGGGCCTGGCCCCCCTGGCCACCCTACCGGGGCCACCCGAACAGGAACAGGAGGTGGCCTGGGACATCTCTAGCAGCAACAACAGCGGGGGGGAGGTGAGCTCTATGAGCTCGATGGCCCAGACTGGGTGCGCTTGGGGCCTTCCCAGGGGCCGGCGGGGATGGGGGGGAGGGGTAGGGCTGTGTAGGGGGGGGCAGAGGTGGTGGTGGCAGGGCACAACCTGGTATGAGGGAATGGGTGTCACTGTACACATGGGTGGTATTAAAGGTGTGTATGGTACAGTGGCTCCTGGTCCTGTATGTGGGAGATGGGGGGGGCATGCGTGGGCGTGCAGGGACGATGCAGAGGATCCCCAGGGGGTGGGACAGGGTGGTGGGCACCCCACCCCCTGCATGGGTGCTCTCCACCGCGTGGTCCTCGGGCGCCTGGAAGTGATCTGCCGAAAACAACCCCCCCCTTGGTGTTTGCAGCACCTTGGCCTTGGAGTGCTGATTAGTTGGTATGTGAGAGCTCCTGTGTTGTGCAGCTGTGCTGGGTCCGCACCCCATGCCTCGCTCTGTTGTGCTACAATGTTGTGGTCAGTGGCCGCTTTCCCTGTCCTTGGGACCCCCAGGAGGCCCCTCATCCCCAGAAGGTGTGCGAGGCCCCAAGAGCTCCTTGCTACTCTCCCCGGGCGCCTGGACCATGGCTGCATGTCCATCCACATGGCTCCCACTTCACGTCCCCCATGGGGCCCCCCGTATCCGGACCTACGCCGAGACCATGTCCCTCTGTGACCTGTGGCGTAGCCCTGCCATGCAGCTGCTCCTGGGCTGCCGGACAGCCGCTCGTCCGCCTTCATGAGCCTGAGCTCTGGACTCTGCTACCTGGGCCATGATGCGAGCGCACAAGATTGCCGGCTCCATGCCGAGACCCTGGGGCTGGTCCGCTTCCCTGATGGGTGTGTGCCGATGAATAGGTGTTTGCATGTGCCCTGGTCCGGGGCTGAGACCGTGAGTGCGCTGTGGGTGTGCAGCCTGGCAGCCTTTTCCCAGTGCCTTGCGGATGGGGGCCCTGCCCTGGCTGTGTCCTACTTTGGCAGCATTCACGGGGCTCGTAGGTACCAGCGCACCCATGTGGCAGTGTATCACCGGCTTCTGGGGCTTGGCCCCCTGCTGCTGCCTGCTGTGTTACGGAGCCTTCCGCGGAAGAGCTGTCAGCACTGGGCCGGGTATGGTCCCGTCCGGATGTCCAGTTGGGGCTGTCTGTGCATGACCCCTTCGAGGCTTACTACCTGATTGCCCACCACATGTCCGAGCTGGGATACCACTGGGGCATGATCCATTGGTCCCACCTGGTTCATCGGGCCGGGCACCCGGGGCCTGGGTCCCTCGCTGCCCCCAACGGCTGCCTGTGAGTCCCTGGATCCCTCCCTGGCCCCCTCATGTCCTGGGCCATGTGGGCTTGGGGACCTGCCTGTGGGCCGGACCCCGGTGCCTGCCACCACCCTGCTGTCCCTGCCTTGCTGCCGGAAGGCCACCGTCCCTATGTGCTGCTGCTCCAGCTGTGTCACTGGGCCTCCTCTGGGCCACTCTTCTCCATCCTGGGTTGCTTGTGTGCCTGGGGGTCCGGGGCCCAAGGACTGCCCCTCCTGAACTCCTTCACTGATGGGGCCACCCATCCTTGGACCTGCTGTGCTGGACTGCTTCTCCTGGCTGCTGTTCATTTGCCCCTCGGTGGGATGCCTTGACTGCATGTGCCTCCTGGGCCCTTCCCGGCCAGTTCCCTGTGACATCTGGCCGCCCGCTGTGGCATTCGCCCGAGCTGCAGGGCCCCCCCTTTCCGGGACTGTGTGTTTGCTGTGGGGGGTGCCCGTGGGGACAGTTCTGCTGGGGTCTGTGCTGTACCTGGTGGTGGTGTCCTTCCCTCCCCCTGTGCCCATTCCTCCCCTCTTCCCAGTCCCGCATCCCACCTCCCCCCCCCTGCGGTGCCCGGCCTGCCTTCCATGGTGTCTGTTCGCCCTTGTCCCCCCCTTCCCTGTCTTTGATATCCTCCGTGCCTGCATGTGTGTGTGGGGGGGGATTGGGCGGCATGTACTGGTGCTGTGGGTGCCCCCGAGTCCCCGGTGTGTGCGTGCGTGTGTGTGCTTGCTGTGTGTGGCACCTGTGCGCTTGTTCTCTCTCTCCCTCTCCCCCCTCCCTTCCCGTTTCCCTTGTGTGGGCATTCCCTTTGGTGCCTTTTCACTTCGTTTGCCCTCAGGCGGCCATGTCTGTGTCCTGCCCCTTCCCGGAGGATTCTTGGTGTGCTTGCCACAGCTGGGAATTGGCGTAACGTCTGTTGCGCTGCTCCGGTCCATGATCTGCTGGCTTGATTCCCATCCATGGTCCAGACCCCGTCACGTCTGTTCGGGGCTTTTTTTGGCCCCGGGGGGTGGTTGATGTCTTCACCCCCACCGGGAATCCACTGTGGTGAACCGACAGCACGTAACATCTGAAATCACCCACTGTTGACTGTTCCCTCTTCTTTGATTCTAGTCTCCTCTAGGGATGGGCGAACAGATCGTGGTTCGGGTTCGTCCGTTCATATTCCATCTGTTTCTAAGGCTTGCCACGTCTCCTTACATAACATTACTTAAATTTGGCCCTTATGACTCACGCTGTGAAGAATCTAGTTCATGCTCTAGTCATCTCACGTCTTGGCTACTACAATCTCCTTCTTATGAGTCTTCTCTACTCTCATCTCAACTATCTCACTTCTATTTAACGCTGGACTTGGGGCCAGATGGGCTTCCTCCAGGAGGGAGTTCCATAGAAGTGGCCCAGCCCCTAAGAATGCCCTCTCCATTGTGGTCCTCCGCTTTATGCGAGGGACCTCCAAGGAGGCACCCCCGGAAGACCGAAGGAGCCACCCTGGGGTGCGGAGGGTGAGGCGGTCCCTGAAGTATCCGGGTCCAAGACTGTGTAGGACTTTACAGGTCAGGATCAACACCTTGAATCTGGCCCGGTACGTTAGAGACAGCCAGTGTAGAGCATGGAGCACAGGAGTAATATGCTCCTGATGATGCATCCCTATCAAGAGACGAGTCGCCGCATTCTGCACTAGCTGCAACCTCCGGGCCAGTGTCAGGGGAAGCCCCACGCAAAGTGTGTTACAGTAGTCCAGCCTCGAGGTGATGAAGGCATGGATGAGGGTGGCCAGGTCAGGTCTGGAGATATATGGTGCAGCATCCGCAGCTGGCAGAAGGCAACCTTCACCACCATCTCCACCTGCTGATCTAGGCCGCGTCCAGTAAACCCCCCCGCCCCCGATTCCAAACCTGCTGGGCTACAGGAGGGTGGTCTGCCCTCTACGAGAGCAGCTGACACCTCCCTCGCCCTACCCACCGCCTTCACCTCCATTTTATTGGGATTGAGCCTCAGTCTGCTCTGCCACAACCAATCCACCACGGCCTCCAAACATTGGGATAGTACAGAGATGGCAGGACCTGGGTCAGTTGAAAAGGAGAGGTAAAGATGGGTGTCATCTGTATATTGGTGACAACGTACACCATACCCTCTCACGATCTCCCCCAAGGACTGCATGTAAACATTAAACAATAATGGAGACAGAATTGAACCTTGTGGAACACCGCAATCCAGGGCCCTGGGGCTGGAAAACTCAGCCTCCAGGACAACCTGCTGACTTCTCCCCGAGAGGAATGAACTGAATCATCCAAGGACAGTCTCATCCAGACCCCCCAGGGCTTGCAATTGTCTCAACAGCCAGCCCATTGTCCACAGTGTCAAAAGCAACCAAAAGATATAGCAGGACCAGAAGTGTCAAATGTCCTGCATCCATCTCCCGACGGAGATCATCCACCAAGGCCACCAACGCCGTCTCTGTACCATAGCCAGGGCAGAACCCCGATTGAAATAGGTCAAGGAAACAGATGTTGTCTAGATGAACCTGGAGCTGCAGTGCCACTGCCTGTTCAGTAACCTTCCCTAAAAAGGGAAGGTTAGAGACAGGTTGGTAGCTGGCGGGTATGTCCACATCCAAGGATGACTTCTTCAGCAGGGGCACACCACGGCCTCCTTGAGACCGGGAGGCATCCTCCCCTGAAGAAGGGACACATTGATTACCCCCGCCAGCACCCCAGTATCTCCCTGGAGGCTTTCACCAACCAGGACGGGCAAGGGCCTAATTCACAACTGGTGGCTCTGACAGACCCCAGGATATCCACAGCCTTGGTCGGCGTCACTTCCTGAAACTCAACCCAGGAAGATGGACCAGATGGGGCCTCTATAACCTCATGATCCATCTCTACTGCTCCTAATCCAGTGTCAAAGTTGCTCTGGGTCCAAATGATCTTGTCTGCAAAGTAGGTGGCAAACTCCTCACAGCGGGCTTGGGAAAAGTCACCATCCAGGCGGAGGGAGGCCGGACTGACCAGCCCCCGCACCACCCAGAACAGCTCCACTGGATGCATCTTTGCAGATGCTATGAGGGCAGCAAAGAATTCTTTCTTTGCCATCCTCACAGCCTCAACATAGGACCGCAAATGGGCCCTATGGAGAAGTTGATCAGATTCAGCACGAGTCCGACGCCAGCATCACTCTAGTCGCCTATCTACTGGTTTCATACACCGCAGCCCCTTGGTAAACCAAGGGGCCCTGTGGTGACAAGACAGGGGTAAGAGACATATTGGAGCCCCCCTGTCAGCGGTCTCCCCGAGCAAGATGTTCCATGTCTGGACGAGTTCATCAACAGAGCGACCGTCAGGGTCTGAGGTAAAATCCCCCAGGGCCTCTTGAAACCGTTGGGGTTCCATCAGCCTCCAGGGGAGGACCATCCTAACTGGTCCCCTCCCCTTCTGGAGGTGGTGCACTAAGAGACTGGCCTGTAGGAGATAATGATCCATCCATAACAAGGGCGTGATCCCCCGCCTCAGGGCCAGAACAGAATACCAGGTCGAGGATATGAATGAAATAAATGAAAAAATGATATGAATGAAGTGAACAAAAAACAAACAATGCTCCAAATTGTGAAAAACGGGTTCTCGATCAAGTAGTGTTCAGTACTCACCTTGTTCACTTTGGGTCACATCGTCTGGCTTTGACAGGTTTGATTGTTTTTTGAGCATTCTTTTTTCAGCTTTAATTTTAAGCCGCTTTTGGCAGAGGAGCAAAAGGCCCAAACATAAGCAGGGTTTCAAAAGTTTATAACAACACGTGCACCCAAAGGGCAGATATGATCCCTTTTTGCATCCTTCCAAATTCTGTTGAGTTACACTGAACAACATAATCCCTCCTTGAAACCAGGCTTCATTCATTTGTCAGGGATGTGGAGTCTTTTCCCCTCCATATCTCACTCTTTTTGTTTTGTAAAGGCCTGTGGGCTGGATGGGAGCTTTCGAATTTTGTTGTGAGGGGCCTGGGGTTGCTCAGGGAAGGGATCAAAGGGGCTAAAGGAGTACAGTCAGACAAGGAAGCAGAGGTGAAGTTGCATGCTGAGAGGAGATTTCATTAATATGTATGTTCAGGGATAGCTGCTGGAGCCATGAGACAGATCCGTAAATTGGAAAGAGTCCATATAACAAAAGGCTGTGGGCCATATTTTGCTTGTCGTTCTGTGGTTCCCCACCATTGCTTTAGGGGCACAGTTCTTTTTGTTTTTGTTTTATAGAGTACATTCTGGGTTTTGTGCTGGATGTTGTGTTTTCATTATGGAGTGGAGCAGGAATGTCTTCAGTCTGATTTCTTGATTATTAGAAGATAAGTTTTTGGATAAAAGGTCTACTTGGATTCCTTGCTGAGATCTATAATTGGCTATCTGGAGAAAGCAGTTTTGTAAATTTATTGTCCGCTATATCCAAACCCATCTGTTGAGGATACAATCTCTTTCAGGGAACAACCAGCTGATAAGTACTTCTGATTCTTTTCTTTTTACACAAAGGTTGACCAATTTTAAAACATCCCCAATTATCTCACTGCCCTTGTTAAAAACACGCAGCAGATGAGAATGACCTTCAAGGCAATATGGACAGCTAAATTTATGAAGACCACTCTCTCGCCGTAAAACATCTGGTTGCGAACTCTGCCAAAAATACACTGTTGGCTGCCTGGCTAGCAATTGCAAGCAAACACGCTGTACCTGTGTGTCAAATGGGAACCAGATGCATTGCAGCATTGCCGATTCATCTGCTCAGCAACACCACAGGGCACTTGTTTGACTTGGGGAGAGTTGGAATCAAGTAAGCAAGAGGGTACTGAAGTTGATGCCGTTTAGTTATTTCTTGACCATAAAGACACTCTCTGCTGCTGCTTATCTTGACCACCTTTTTAAAAGGGGAAAAATAAGCCATGTATATTGCAGGACACATTTGGCATCGCTAACTGTAAACAGAAGTCCCCACCCCCCCAAGGTTGAAGCAAGAGCATGTCTGCTTATGACCATCTGTACAGCCACTGTATCTATTCTTCAGAAAGTTCATTTTCCATTTGGTCTGAGGTAGTACTGAAACGGGTTCCTTCATTTTCCTTGGGAAACACTGAGGACCGTGCTTTTGGAGCACCCCTTTGTAACATCCCTAGTCTGAGGTCTGAACTCTTCTTCGGGGTTCTCTGCAGGACAAGAGTTTTGCATTGCTCAAATGGGGGCACAAACAGAAATTTGCTAACAGGAACTGACCCCTCACACTACCTACCCTGCGACAGGGACCA
This sequence comes from Sphenodon punctatus, assembly GCA_003113815.1. NCBI lineage: Eukaryota > Metazoa > Chordata > Lepidosauria > Sphenodontia > Sphenodontidae > Sphenodon > Sphenodon punctatus. Next base: position 224,040 of record QEPC01009174.1, on the reverse strand, counting down.
CCCCCCTCACCCATGTCTGTCCTTCCTGCTGCTGTTATGCTCCAGTTCTGCTAGGGGAAGCACCAGCAGCAGGAAGATGAAGGAAGGAACTTGAGAACCAGAGTTCCCTCTGCTCCTCTTCCATTTGTCGTCTGGTCCCTGATTCCTCTCCTCACCTTACTGCTATGCTGTTGCTCTCCCTCTCTTCCCTGCTTCTGGGTGCCTGGGGGCCAGCAGAATGGAGGGAGAGAGGAGCCATTTTGGAAAAGAGCAGGGTGAAGAGTAGGGGTGGGAATTCTGGTTCTCCCGAGAACCGATATTGCTGGTATTTGGATGTACCAGCTCAATCCAATAAATCTGATACTTGCCTGTACCAGCATACCGTATTTTTAACATTGACTGCTTTACCGGATTTTTTACATTGCGGCCATTGAGGTCAATAGCTGCAATAATAGCCGCAATGTTAAAAATCCGGTAATGCGGCCAATGTTAAAAACCAATATGCCGATATCGGTAAATCCGGTACCAGGGGGATCTGATACCCCGGTGTCCCACCCCTAGTGAAGAGGCTCTCCAGCTGCCTCTCTGACATGGCCACACACCCTGCACAGCATTGTGATGTCATAATGCTCTGAAAGAGACCTGTGTTGATATCCAAAAGGGAAGAACCTCTTAGCCTGGCTCCTTTCTCATGTGGTCCTGACACCTGCAGAGCATGGGAACTTCACAACATTCCAAAAGGGGCAGAGTCATGCCAGAAAGGGGTGGGACCCTGGGGGGTGATGTGACCCCTCCTCTTTGAAGCACTGTGACATAGGGTTACCATATTTCAAGTTCCCAAGAAGAGGACCTTGTTGGCCGGGGACAGAGCAGCCGCTGACATCTAACACAAGGCTGGTCACAGTTCACAACCCAAAAAGCCACCTAAGTCACCAAGAGCCGACACTTATCAATCATGACTGTTTTCACTTGTATAATCCCCAACTTTTAATAAAATAAACTTAAATAAAGAATAAGGCTAATAAAATACTTTGAATAAACATGTTTACATGTTTTATGTAATTACACAATTTTAATTTTTATTAGTATTTAGATTTTTTAACCCACCCTTAACCCTTAGGCTCAGGTTGACTTACAATTCTTTAGCTTCTTAACCTTAACCTTAGCTACCTAACTCATTCTTTAACATTCTAACTAACTTTAGTTCAACTATAAATTAACTAACTTCACAGACTTTAATTTCTTTAACATTAATTTTAGATTGATACCCCACCCTATCCCGAAGGCTCAGGGAAGCTGAGCAGAGAAGGCTGTAAAGGCATGTGAAGGTTTGGAAAAGACCTTTGAAACCTTTAATAACAAGAATTAAAATCTATCTGAATTAAGTATATAGCAAAACATGAAGGCTTTGTTGAACCCTATCCCCACCCGCAAACTAAGGGTGTACTCCTTCACTGTAAAGTCAATAGGAATTTTGCCATTGACTTCAAAGGGTGGAGGATTGTAAAAGTCTCGTATTTGTTCATTCCTTAATTAAGAGTCACATTTTCAACAAACATGGTTTCTGATTTTGGATGCGTCTGTTTTGGGGGCATTCAACTTGAGCTGTTTTGGGTCAGATTTCTTAGAGATACCGAGCACCCATAATTTTATTGACTTCAGCTGGGATTGTAGGCGTTCAGCGGCTCTGCAAGTCGAGACCAAATCATCTAAAATTGAGCATCTTCAAAACGGAGACATGCAGCATCAGCAGCCGCTTAAGGAAGACTCTAGGCTAAACATTTGTCCTCCTTACCGATTGCTTTCACACTCTACTGTACATTGTTTCTTTCCTCCTTTTAACAATATTATCAATACCCCAAAGCCAGATCCAAATGACAACTTATGAAGATCTGGCAGCACAACTGCTGTGGCTATTTCCACTGTGGAAACCCAGAGTATCCATTCCCCCCCACTCCCCCACCCCAAGTAACCTGCTTTAGTGGCTCAGAAATTCAGCCATATCTTTTCTTCTTCACCACCTTTCTCTGCATCCCATTGTTTTGCAGCCAACAAAACTGGCTAAACCCTAAATCTCAACAAAAACTGGCAACCATAAATCTATGTTCCCAAAATATTAAATATTAAGCAGCCTTAGAACTTAACTTTCTGTTCTGCTTACACTTGTCTCACTCTGCATAAACCCCCACTGACTCAAATGATGTTTACAGGACTTTAAGTTTACACCAGGGTGTCAGCAAAATAAAATCACCTTTAGGGCTGTTGCCTTTAGATAGAAGAACATAGCCACCCCGAGCCTTTTGGAAAGGGCAGGGTAGAAGCTAAAATAAAATAAAACAAAATAAATAGGAACAGTCCTTCTCTGTCTGAGTCTATTCCAGACACCATATAAAAATCATGGAGCAGGGCTGAATTGTATTTCAGTTCAATTTCTTCCATTTACTTTCTTCCTCATGGATCCTAGGCTACATCACAGCAATATTACCCCGCAAAGGAGGTCAAATTAAGGTTCAATGCTCACCTCACCACTTTTCAATCTTTGAATCCTTGCTCCTCCATTTAGCCTGCTGCAGCCTGCGGTCCTCTCTCTGTCCACACCTGATACGCTCCACCTTCGCTCACTGCACTCACCCTCTGCCTCTGTCCTGGGTCCCATGAGCGTTGCCATGCTGGTGCTTCTGCTTCTATCAGGTCCTGAAGCCTTCCGGAGCTTCCTGGAGCAGCTTGGCGTAATGACCTAAATGGTCACTGTCTACCAAATCCCCAACCTTTTGAGACAATTCAAGAAATCCACCTGGATGGGTCCAGCAGATTGAAAAAGAGGACTCGCCTGGGAAAAATTGGACTGGATGATAACCCTACTGTGACATCACCTTGGGTGTTTTTACACACACACATTTCTCCTGGATGTTTGCTGTTACATCCTGAATTTTCTGTGTGTCTAAATCACTCACCCAGATCTTAAACATCTGGCTCTTTGAACTTCTGCATAGAACTTTTACCAGAACTTTTGTGTGTAAAACATTCTCCTGGTAAACTGCTTTGCTCCAGGCAGCTGTGGTCACTTGGTTTCCATGGCAGCCTCTCATGTCTACAGCTGCGGCTACTTTAGGCTGCCTCAGGGCAGTGTGTGTGTGTGAAGAATGCATCCGGAACTTACTTGTGGACTTGTAAACCCAGAAGACTGAAAGACCAGCACTTTAAGGTGTGTGTAAAAATGCCCAGTGTTTCAAAGTGGAAGAGCCACATGTATTCAGGGGAGACAAGCACACACAATTGCTCCCACTTCCAGCATCTATGCATAGATGTTGTCTTGTGCTTGACCCCTTATGAGACCTGGAGGGCAAAGAATTGCCTGCTACTATAGGCAATTGCCTATAGGGGAGGAAGAAGGGATGGGTGGGGAATGACATCAGGAGGGGGAAAAGAGACTAGAAGCCCGTGTTATTGGGGCTAGACTCTATGATGCATTTCTGGCCACTGAAGGTTGCAAAAACCCCCTGGCTGTGCCTCTGATTTTGGGAGTGTGACAGCATCTGAAGACTGAGTGCCTGATAGTGCTTTTTATGCACTGCAATGCCATTGGCTTTAAGAATGTGGAATTCAGTCAAACTACTTTGTCTGGATGAAGTAGTTCCATTCATTTCTATGAGTCTATTCCAGAGTAAGTGATCTGAGGCCTGTGGCCTAAGTGTCTTAATCTATGAGAATATTACTTTGGATACTCCTCCTCAAGCATATCTTACTGCCTGAAAGCTTTATCTCCTCTGATCTCTCTCTTTCCCCCAACCCACCAACCTTTTAATTTTGCCTCTCTGATCCCCGAAGTAGTTGTTCCCGTTTGGGCATTTCTGCCCTTCAGATGCACTCTGTTTCCCCTCCTAACCCACAACTGCTATGGAGATTTAAGTTTTTTAAATTTGTTCGCTCTCCACCCCTTAGTATTTATTTGTCTTGTGTCCCTGTGCACCACCAGATTGCAGCCAGAACTGGAACTGGGATTGTTGAAATGCCATGAGTATTTATGATCTCTCTGGACATTCCAGAAATATTGTGATAAAGTCCATTTTTGTCTGACTTCCAGCCCAGTGTTGTTGTTTCCTGAGGTTTTGGCTAGACATCCAAACGTTTTGGTATTCCTCAGCCAAAACTGCTGAGGTTTACTCACCACGATTAAAAACATATCCAGCATCGAACATGCTTCACACCAGTCTCTGCACCTTCTATTGATTCCCCATCAAATATCGGGCGGCAGTCAGTATGCCGGTGAGTCTTTAAAAGCCTAACTGGGCTGAGATCAGTTTGCTTCATCATTCACGATGCATGAAATCACCACACTCTCCAAGGATACAGAGAAATGTGAACAGGCTAGAATCAAGATTGCTGGGAAATAGATGGAGAGGAGTTCTGGGACTGGGGCTGTGAAATAATCCACGGGAGAGCTCAGACAGTGCCTTAATATAGCAGCATGCAATTCTTTGCCCTCCGTGGGTCATCAGTTAATGAGGGGAAAGGGCAGAAACATAGCTATAATGGGGACAGGTGGTACAACGGCAATTGGGTCAGTAAGCCCTGGCGGTCCCATGCACCCCTGTGACCAGAGTTTTCAGGGGCTAGAGCACACCTGAATGCAAGGGAGCAGGAACACAGAGCATTTAGTTGACCCTACCCACAGACAGGGCATGCCAGAGAACCTTCCAGGCCCTCCCTTTCTGCACAGGTGAGCCCTGTTTCTCCCCTTTCCCCATGCTTCCAATGGCCCCTGCTCCCCTGGTAGCTCTCAGACCACCTGCCCTGGCCTTTCCTGTCAGCTCCCTGCCTTGGTAACCCAGCCTCCCCATGTTTCCACTCCCTCCTGTCCCATCAATCCCCACCTGCTTCTGGGTGTGGGGCTGACCCATTCTATCTCCTGCACCAGGGCCTATCCCAAACTAGCTATGCCGCTAAGGAAAGGGCCTGGGGCTGGCACCTGAGCCATCAATGGGGGTGAAATGGGGAGGCATCTCTTACCATTTGCAGAGCTAGACCATGTGATAAGGGAAGTAGACGCCTTGCAGTCACATGATCTCAGAGGGGTGGACTCACTCCTCCTCTCCTTCCCCCTGACCTGCTGGAGCAGTTGGAATGTTGGGAACCGTACACTCGGTGTGCACTGGTCACAATGACCAACAACAACAGGAGAGAACTTTCCTAGGCAAGTTTTGGCTTGTGGCTGTGGTAAAGGACGGCTCGAGGCCCATGGGAGTGTTTACGCTGTTTTGAGGACTGGATCTGTACATTCTGTAGGTGCTCTTATTAGCTTAGGTTTCTGTAATCTGACTTTCAGAGCCTTGTGTAAAACCTTCCTTTTAATGAAGGATATTTTTCACATGTGATGACTTTTCAGCCACCATGCTTAAAGCCTGCCTGGGGTGAGAGTCCTCACCCCAGGCAGGAGTCTACCCAGATGCCGAACAAATGTTGGGAAGGGGGATGTGCAGATGTGGGTACGCACAGCCTCACCCTCTGTGCTGCTCAGTGTGGCCCTGCCTCCTCCATGACAGGCGGGTGCAGCAGCCTATGAGTTGTCTGCCTAGAACTGCTTCAGCCACCAGCTGGGATTAGGTAGAACGGGCCATCAGACATGATGGCTTGCTCTACCACGGTCTGTGGTAGGCATCCCTGGACTCAGGGCTTAACCCAGGATGTGTGTTGGCAGGGAGTCCAGTTTACATCCTGGGTTAGCCCTGCCACAGTCCAGGGTGTACTCTGCTCCTGCCCGTGGTTAATATCTGGCGGGCGGGAGCAGATGTGACACAACCGCCCGTGGCCACACTGGGGTAAGCGTGGCCATTGGTGGTGGTGTCATGTTTGAAAATACCTGAAAGCTGATCCACAATAAGAGGAGCTGTGGTGGTGATCAGGGTCCCTAGTTTTCTGTAACAAAAAATTGGAAATTCTCTGATTAAAAAAACCCCCAATCCCTGTTTTTCTGTGATTAAATGTAAATGCTAAAGTTGACTTTCACTTACCACAATATATATATAGGTATGTGTTAGAACAACACTTTTTATTGTAATATTTTCATTTTTGTTATTTTGCAGCTACCAGTTCCACTAAAAGTCAAATAAATAAATAAATAAAAATCTGTGGCACCCCTCCAAATGCAGAGCCCTCCCACCCACCCCAACACATGCTTTTAGTTTGTTTCCCCTCTGCTGTCCTGCCCTCGCTTTCTCCTCCTCCCAGCCTGCCAACGAGAAAGGGGGACCATATCAAGGACGGTACTTAGGGAAGCCCAATTAGACCTATCTCTTTTCTCCCTTCTCAAGTTCCAGTAGACCTGACCGCCACAATTCATAGTGCCCCTTTGCCCTCCCCACCAGGAGGTTTGTAGCACCCCCATAAATGCAGAGCCCCTCCTCACCCAGCACATGCCTTCAGGTTGCTTCCCCTCCCCTCTGCTCTACTCCACGTCCTCACTGCCGTGTGCTCGCTGTGTCCTCCTCCCAAACCTATAGGTTTTTGCCATTTTCTGTGAAATGCTCTGGAAAAAGGCAAACTCTCTGTTTTTTCTCTGGTTTTCCATCAGAAAGAGAAGACTAGGAACCCTGGTGATGATGAATACAACATCCTTCCAAGCATTAAGCAACCTCATACCCCAGAGGTGAAAACCAATCCTGTATTTATTGTAAGTGACTGGCAGTGTAAATACCAGAGAGACGGGTAATAAATAGCACATCAGGCTGCCCTGCGTGCAGTATGCTTGTCTTATCAAGTAGGTTCTCAGAGACTAAAGTGCATCTGTGGAACCATGGGGCTATTCATTTCTACCATGACCAACAGCTAAAGGAAAGCATTTTTCCAATACCCAACTGCCGACCCAATACCCATGCGCCATCATTGCTGTGCCAGCCACTTGCTGTGATCTCTGCTGGCTCTTTTTCCATTCAGCTGTTGTTGGTCTTTCCTGACAGATAAGCCTATTTAGCACTAGCAGGCTAAGTGTCTTGTGCCGTCCCACTTATTCTTGGCAGCTTTTCTCCATGCCGAAGAGGCAAAGGGAATTTGAACAGATCGAGTATCATTTTACATGCGATTCTGCTGCATTTTGTTATTGGAAATAGGTTGGTTTCAGAAGTCATTATGAATGTTGCTAATCTTATTCTTGGCCTGAGCAGAGGGGAGAGATGCGCCTTGTGACAGGGCTTTTCATTGTTTATAACTGATGATGTTTTATGTATTTTAGTATTGTTTTATTTGTTGTGAGCCACCCCGGGATGCCGTAGGCATGAGGGGGCGGCCAATAAATATAAAGAAATAAATATAAAGAAATAAATTAATAAGATCAATTGTTGCCCTGCAAAACCAAACCATGGAGTAGAAGTGAGAAGATTGGGACTGTGCATAGCATTTTGCATGACATAAGTAGTTCTGAGGATGAAGGTGGGACTAGAAGGATGGATTGCACTTTGGAGGTTGGATGTTTTCAGGATTCCCTCAGTTCTCGTCAAACTATGAAATATAACTGGCCTTGGAACCTCATTGTAACTAGTCAGATGTTTCTGGGGCATCTTGCTTCTAGTTGTATTAGTCTAATCCTTTTGTCTTTTTTCATCTTCCCAGTGCCTCTTATTTTTGGCTTAATACTTCTTGGGTCTCTTTAGTGAATAGTTTTGGCTCTGTCTCCAATCTGTGTGTTCTTCATCTTCTTTATTCCTACTTTACATAGTCTAGTAACCAGATCTTTCAGTCTGTGAGAGACTTTGGAGCTCACTGATCTCTGCCATTCTTTGATCTGGCTGGAGATTTACCTTCCAAAATGGAGGAAGAACCCTGGCCCAGGTAGCTGCATCCTACATCCCAATAACAGCTACTCAGCATAGCAGGGGCATAGCTAGGTGGGAATGGGCCCTGGTGCAGAAGATGGAATGGGTCCCCTGCCCATGGGCCAGTGCCTCACTCCAGTGGGCATATGCATTCTACATGTGTGTGGGTCCCCTGGGTTCGTGGGCCTCGGTCCAGCTACAGCAGCTGCACATGTGTTATAGCTATGCCCCTGAATGTGGCCGCTTTTATACGAGGAGCTGAAAAGCACCTCCTGAGTCCCACATTTAGAGAAAAGCTGAACGCGGGGAGTGTGTCCATGCTCCCCACGCTGCCGGAAGTGATGTTGCTCCCATTCTAAGCAGCGGCCGCCGAGAACAAGCACAGATTTGGAGACATGACATTCAAGAGATCAAGGTATTTATTTATTGTTAACTGAAGCTATTACAGTTTAAGAAAAACAGCAATACAACCATAAAACAAAAATACTATATAAGTTCCATACAACCTGTATTCTGAACATCAACACTCCAGAACAGGAGAACATATAAATTAATATAAAAATAAAGAAAAAAAATTCCCCCAAACATTTAGGGAAAAGTCATTTCTTTGTAGGCATGTGCGAACCCTGAGGGGTTGGCCTGTTTGTGGTTTGGGCCCCGTGAAACTGTTCGGGGGTTCAGCCTGAACCCATTCGGGCAGCGGGCGGGGGACCCATTTTTCCCTCCCCCACCACAGGCTGCATGGGTGGAAGGGGTGCCAGGGCTCCCCTCCCCCCCCACCATGCGCAGCATTGAATTTTTTTAAACCCCCCTGCCCCCCACCCCAGGGATTGCCCTACCTGTTGGTGCCAGGGCTCTGTCCCTGGGTCTGGCAGCAGTAGTGGCGGCGACAGCGGGTCCCATGGCGTTCCGGAGCGCTTCATGCCTAGATCTTCTGGGTCATCTGACCAGTCACATGACCTGGAAGGCCTAGGCATGAAGTGCTCTAGAGTGCTGCAGGACCCGATGCTGTGGGACCCGGGGATGTAGCCTGATCTACCTGTTGGTGCTGGGCGGGGGACCCATTTTTCCCTCCCCCCCTACAGGATGCCTGGCTCAGCCTGGGAGGGGAGGCTAGTGGGTTGGCTCCCAGCCCCCCTTATACTCTAACCCACTAACCTTCGCTCCTAGAGAACCCAGGATGCCTGGCTCCCAGCCCCCCCCCCCCCTCTCTAACCCACTAGCCTCCCTTTGGGGGGCTGGGAGCCAGGCAACCTGGGTTCTCTGGGAGGGGAGACTAGTGGCTTGCAACAAGGCCATGTTTATATCTTCTGCCTAATCATGATATTATCATTTCCACACAGGTCCCCCAGCAACTTTCCTGCTGTGGATCAAGGCCAGCCTCAGAGCTTGAGACACCAGAAGTAGCAGGTAAGTAAAGCAGCAAGAACAGGTAAGAGAGAGCAGCATAGTCCTGGGGAGGATGTGACTGCCAACTTTGTTGTTGGTGTTTCCTTTATGTTACTGTACAATTGTACAGAATTGTACAGTGTATTGTATTGTACAGTGTATTGAATTTGTGGTAATTTTTCAGTTCTGTAATTTGCTGTAAATTGCTCTAATTTACTGTAAATTGCTCTAATATTGCCTTAATATTCAATAATGTAGATATTGGAAGTCTGGTATCAATTCTCCCCTTAGTCTTCTCTTTGCTAAGCTAAACCTGAGTGGTAGGAATTCTGGTATCAATTCTCCCCTTAGTCTTCTCTTTGCTAAGCTAATCCTGAGTGGTAGGAATGTTGTGTGAGAAAGCAGCTGTGCTTTAGCAGAAAGGGTGCATTCCTTCAAGGCTGATCCTTAATTGTGTTCCAGTGCAGCTTTACTACAGGTGCAAGGAATGACACCATAATATTCAATAATGTAGCTATTGGAAGTCTGGTATCAATTCTCCCCTTGGTCTTCTCTTTGCTAAACTAATCCTGAGTGGTAGGAATGTTGTGGTAGGAATTCTGGTATCAATTCTCCCCTTAGTCTTCTCTTTGCTAAGCTAAACACAGGGCCTGTGGAATACTAGGGCAGCTGATGTAGGAATGAAGAAGCCTTACTGCAGGATGCATAGCAAGGGACAGAGTGATTTTTGGTTGGGGGCCACTGAGCACTGAAATGAGGGCCAGTACCCCCCCCAGTGGCATTTATTCCCTGCCAGCCCCCCATAACCTCCCACTCACCAGCCCCCCATAACCTCCCAGTCTGGCAGGGGTGCCAGACTGCTAAGGATCTGAGTCTGGGGACTCAGCTCTGATAGGCCCCAAATCTGGTGCAGTCTGCCCGCCCCCAAGCCACGCCCTCTTGGCCTGTTTCCAGCACACCGGCAGCAAAGTCATTGGCACAAGGCCAGTAAGACTATATTTTCCTGGGCCACTTTGATTTCCCAATCCATCCCTGGTCGCAGGAGCGCATATGCACACCCACCCACTGTGGTGGTTTGTTTGTTTTATTTATTAGAGATACTTTTTATCTCGCTCCCTCCTGCCCACACGGCAGCTTGGGGGCAGTGGGTTTACATGGGTGGCACCCACCCATGCCCACGCAGCGGACCTGCATGGGTCCGTCTCCTGTAAAAAGGACCTATAATAGTCCAAAGGTAGTAGTGTTGGACAGAATATACCCAGGAAGAGTCAGTTTGTGAAATCTGTATTCTTTATCCCTTATACATTGTCTTGAAAAAACTGACGTTGATTGTGTCTTGAGGTGTTTTTTCTACCCCTGTTCTTGGCATTGACATTTCTGGAATGTGTAAACTAACCTGAAATATGATGGGGTAGTTCTTTAACTTCAGGTGAAGAACCTGGGGTTCAAAAAGTACCCCCTGGCAAAATGTATTTGAGTAGTTTTTTGCCACAGGGTTTTTTGGTCACACAAAACAAACAAAAATGGTTAATGGTAACCAAATTTCCTTTGAGTATATTGTGTAACTGGGTCCAGGTGGCATTGTCCTAAAAGGGGAACGTTGGAGAGCCACTAACTTGCAAGTTTTTGCGAGAAATGCACACCTGGGATAGGAAAATATCCCAGAAAATGTATGAGAGTTATTATTTCTGATAGTTACAGAGAGAAAATGAACAATATTCTTTCATAGGGGGTTGGTGATTGATGAGTAGAGCTGAATGTTCATCCCAGCTCCTTACAGCTATCTAAATAAAGGGCCTGCAAAACTACTGGAGCAGAAGCTGAAGCATGAAAATGCCGATCATCAAGGGATATTTAAAGCACCCTTTAAGTGGTTTTGGGATTTCCAGAATTCAAGTCCCTTTGCCATAAATCATTCAGTGGAACAAACTGACAATCTGATTTAAAGAATATTTACCTCATGCTGCTTAGGGTTTGCCAGTTTTTCTTCACTTATAAATGAGGATTTCTCTTCTTTTGCATTTATACAGAGCCTCAATTAAAGGAAAAGATTCCTTAAATACTTGTGAAAGTTACAAGATTACCAAAAGAGAAACTCAGGATGTTTTCAGAAATGACAGTGCCCACTATTGCCACAGACTTACTTGGGGGCTGGGCACTGTTATAGGGGGACTTGGTATAGCCCAGGCTCAGGGAGACTGGACACACCTCGGACCTGGAGGGGCATGGTAGGGATGAGCAAACAGAAAACAGTTCAGATGTTCAGACGTTCGGTCATTCAGTTTGAAACCCAAGTTCAGGTTCGGTTCAGCCAAGTTCGGTTTAGCTGAACTTCGCCTTACATTCAAAAATAGCGCTATCGATACCGAAACTGTAACGAAACCAAAACTGAATTTTTGGCCCTGAAAAGACGTTTTTCCTGCCCCCGAACTCATCCGAACTCGACCGAACTGTTCGGTTGTTCGAGAGTTCGGATGTCTGAACAGACTGAGTTCGGTCTGAACATCCAAACCATGTTTGCCCATTCCTACGGCATGGTACAGTCCAGCCTTGTGGGAGGATTTTTCCCTGTCTCTGCTCGCCTTCTCCCCCGACCGGGCGGGCAAACTGGCTGCACTGCAACAATTAGCAATGGATTGCTCTTCATTTAACCTCTAACAATAAATGAGAAACTTAAATAAATCTCCCAGATTCAAAGTCGTCTTGTTACATGGTGGCACCGGTGCTAGAACAGCCCACAGAGAGACTGGGAGCTGCAGAGCAGATATAGCTCACTCATTAAAGCCTCCAGCTCCCCTGGAATTCAGAAGCACAAACCTGGCAGAGGAATGGAGCCGCTGGAAACAGGAATTCGAACTCTACACACTCATCTGGCCATGACGACAACCGAAGAAGGAGATACAGTAAAACTTCTACTTTTACCTTGTGGGGGCCCAGGGCAGGAAAATATGCAAAGGTTTAAAGCTGTCCCAGCAATCTCCACTCTCCGCAGTATTGGCTGCCTTAGAGGCTCACTGTATGCCCAGGCACAATGAAACAGTGGAGCGTTTTAACTTTTTCAAGAGGGACCAAAAGGAAAATGAAGGCCTGCCCGCCTATGTGGCTGAACTGAGGTTGCTGGCTAGCACATGCAAATTCAGGGAGTTAGAGGACTCCCTAATCAGGGACAGGATTGTCTGTGGGACCTCAGACAGAAAACTACAGGAGCGCTTGCTCCGGGAAGGGGAACTAGCCCTAACAACATGTACAGACTTGGCGCGAGCAGCAGAGGCTGCCAGAGATGGAGTGAAAGTTCTGGAGCCCCGGGGGGCAGACACCATTCTAAAGGTGGGGAAGAGCAAGCCCAAAGGTGATAGCAGACAGAAGCTGGCAGAGGTCCCATGAGGCAGGATATCAATAGAGCCCCAGAGGGATGGGACACCATCAGAGCTGCAGCGCATGAGGGCGACAAGGGAGATGAGGACATCAAATCCATCAACATGTTCCTCTATGTTCCCATGCACAAGGACAAGCTCAAGGAACTAAAGAATGCCATGGAAAACGATGCCACACTGCAAACGCTCAAGACCACCATTCTTAACGGATGGCCAGCAGACAAGCCTAGGGCCCCTAGAGGAACAGAAGCATACTACCATTGCAAATCAGAACTGAGTGTTCAAGATGGACTAATATTTAGAGGATCAACAATTGTGATCCCAACATCGCTTTGACAAAAAGTATTAGAAATGATACACGCTTCACACATGGGGGTGGAAAGCTGCATAAGGCTGCCCGAGACTGCGTGTACTGGCCTGCCATGGGAGCACAAATACGGGCATTCTGTGAAAGGTGTGAGACTTGCAGAGCAGACAGTACGCAACAGCAAAAAGAGACGCTGTGGCCACATGACCCACCTACAAGACCCTGGAAGAAAGTGGGGATCGACCTCTTCACATGGATGGAGGGACAGTAACTGATGGTGGTTGACTATTACTCCAGCTTCTGTGAAGTTGACAAGCTAGAAGACACCTGGTCCAGAGTTGTCATTGAAAAGCTAGGAGCCCATTTCACCAGACATGACATACCAGCCCAGCTGATGAGCGACAATGACCCTCAGTTCACATCAATGAATTCCAGGAATTCTCCAGAACTGGGAGTTTGAACACGTCACCTCGTCCCCTGACTACCCACAGAGCAACAGCAAAATGGAATCTGCAGTAAAGACAGCAAAGAGACTCCTCAGTCGAGCAACAAAGAATAGTACAGACCCCTACCTCGTATTCCTAGTGCATCACAACACACCCACTCAGGGTTGTAGCAGCAGCCTGGCACAGGCACTGTTGGGCCACAGGACAAGCACACTGATTCCCATGTCAAACAACCAACCTGAACCAAAAACAGAAAGATACCGTCACCAGGAACTGCTCGCAGCCCAGCACAGGCAAGCCAGATACTACAACAGGTTTGCACGAGACCTCCCCCCTCTGGAAACAGGCACACGTGTGGATCCAACCAGCAGAAGGCACCAACAACACATGGGCCAAGGGGATCATAGAGAAATCAGTAGCCCCCAGATCATATGAAGTGACCACCCGAGAGGGACGCTCTGTACAGCGAAATAGGAAACACCTATGAGTGAGACACAGCCAAGGGAGGCAGCCAGAAACCCAACTGCTGTGACAGAAGGCACACCCCGGACTGACCAGGACAGGAGGGGGTGAGGAGGATGACTACAGCCTGAAGCGTTTAAACGAGGAGCCAGAGTGGGTCCAGGGACTAGTAAAGGAAAATCCACCAACACAAAGAGACACAGGAGACATCGAGATGCACCCCCTAGAAGGTGAGGAGGGGGACCCGAACAGAGAACCAGACTCCCCAGCGACAGAGTGGAAGGGAATCCAGAACAGGCAGTCCAGGGTGGGCCGCCTGCTGAGGGCTCCTGGGTACCTAAAGGACTATGTAACCGATTAGAGTCCATGGTAAAGATGAGGCCCCAGCGGTGGCCAAGTGCTAGCAACCTCTGGCCACACACACACCATCACCCTTGGGTGATAAAATGTGGGGACTCTGGCCCAGCAGGTCACTAGAAGCTTCATTTTTTTTCCCCCCCCCCCCCTTTCTTTCTTTTTTCTTCATCTTCTGTCCTTTGTGTTAATTTTGTTGTTGTAAAACAAGGGAACATTTTCAGGGCGGGGGAGAGAAGGAAAGATGTTATAGGGGGACTTGGTATAGCCCAGGCTGAGGGAGACTGGACACACCTTGGGCCTGGAGGGGCGTGTTACAGTCCAGCCTTGTGGGAGGGTTTTTCCCTGTCTCTACTCGCCCTCTCCCTGGCTCGGCCCTTCTCTCCCGGCCAGGGGGCAAGCTGGCTGCACAGCAGCAACTAGCAATGGATTGCTCTTCATTTAACCTCTGACAATAAATGAGAAACTTAAATAAACCTCCCAGACTCCAAGTTGTCTTGTTACAGGCGCCATCACTCTGGTCAGGATCTGCTCCGGCCACCAAACTAACGTGACAACAGTTTGATGGGCCAGGGATGGAAAGGGAGGGGGTGGGGGAAGAGATCCATGGATGTGAAAATCTGATTTATTCTGGGTCCAGCAACCCAGGGATTTCCCCGAATCACAACCCAGGCAAGCTCCACCATGGTCAGAATCCAACTTGGGCACAAACATCTGGTGGCTGCAACATGGCTGCTTTCTAACGTGACTATGGCTGTGGAGTGAAGCCAGCCACCCATCATGTTTGAAAGCACCCAAAGATCAAAGACTACACTGCAATCTAGTTGACCCTTTAGACTATTAGTATTTAATTAATGTTAATTAATTAGTATTTAAAATGAATGCATTTTAATCCTGCAAGCCATCTTGAGTCTATGGAGAAGGTTGGGGTAAAATGTGAAATATAAATAAATATTATTATTTAGTAATTTCCAAATAGAACTGGACTCTGTGGACATAAATCATATGTCAGGTGATATATACCCAGACTCATAAATTCAGAGTCCCACCTTAAAATGCAGGTGGAGAAGCTTCTTTGTCCATGGGCCACTCTGAAAATTAGTATGAGCACCATGGGCCAGATAGGAGATTGGAGCTGAGGTGTTTACTAGGGGTGGGACTACCGTATCTACCGGTATCCGATACTGCCCGGTATTTGATGTACCGGCAGTATCAGATTAAACCCGGCAATCCAGTGTAATTTTCCGGATTCCCCTACCGGATTTTTTTACATTGCGGCCATTCAAATGAATGGCCGCAATGTAAAAAAAAAAAAAAAAAGCCAAACACTCCCTCCCCGAGTCCAGGCTGCACGGGTGGAAGGGGGGACACCCCCACCCACCCTGCCCAGTCTGGATTTAAAGTTAAACAACAAAAATTTCCCCTAAGTCCTGTGGGCTCCGGGCCGCCGCTGGCGAGTGCGATCCAGAGCCAGCCCGCACCAGCAGCAGTTAAGTGTACCGGTACTGTACTGATCCCTGGGGTGGGGGGTGGTTTAACACCCCCCACCCCAGGGATCACCCTGCCTCCCCACCCAGGGATCGCCATTGCCTACCTTGAGCTCTGGGCAGCGGCAGCGGTCCAGAGGCTTCAGCGCTGACTGTGGGGCTGCCGGCTTCAGCACACTACTAGGCCTTCCGGTGAACTTCTGGGTTTCCCCAGAAGGCCTAGTAGCGTGCTGAAGCTGGCAGCCCCACAGCCAGCTCTGAAGCCTCCAGACCACCGCCGCCGCCGCCCGGAGCTCAAGGTAGGTAATGGCGATCCCTGGGTGGGGAGGTAGGGTGGTCCCTGGGGTGGGGGGTGTTAAACCACCCCCCACCCCAGGGATCAGTACAGTACCGGTACACTTACCTGCTTCTGGTGCTGGCTGGCTCTGGGTCGCACTCACCGGCGGGTGGCAACGGCCTGGAGCCCGCACTAGGGACTTAGGGGAAATTTTTTTTGTTTTTTAACTTTAAATCCAGGCTGGGCAGGGTGGGTGGGGGGTGTCCCCCCTTTCACCCACACAGCCTGGACTCAGGGAAGGGGGAGGTTTTTGGTTTTTTTCATTGATTTCAATGGGGACAGTTCCCTATTGAAATCAATGTAAAAGATCCAGTACCGGTAAACCAGTATTAATCTGGTAAGCCGGTTTTTTAAAATCTGGGAACCAGTAAAAGTGGTACCCAGTATTTGCCCTAATGTCCCACCCCTAGTGTTTACAGTGTGTGCTCAAGATGAGAGTGTATTGGTTTGGCTCTCATCTTCTAAAGGCAAGGCAAGACCTTACCTAGTCAGACATTTGGCAAGCAGGGGTAGAGCTGGGGTGTTGTGGTTTTTAAAATTTATTTTTACTTGGTTTTATTTGGGTATATTTTTTATTAGACTTTTTTTTATGTATTGTAACCTGCTCTGAGCCTTGAGGGAATAGGTAAGATAAAAATGTAAATAAAACAATAAATAAGGGACTGCATAATTAGGGCCTTGGTGTAAGCCCTTGTGAGGGTGCTGCCTTCCTGAGTAGCTGGGAGTGACTGTCAGTCTGTGACTGTCTGTTAACAAACGTCACACAGTGATGTCTGTCCCACTATGGGAAGAGGATGGCTTCCCTCAGCCGGGTTCACTCTGACCAGGGAGGGATGGCAGGGGGTGACATGCGACCATAGCCTCCTGAGGCTGGGCCTGGAATCCACACTCCCATCGAGCTCACCTACTCTGCCCCAATGGAGCGGAGGCTGGGTGCAGACTGTGGTCCCAGCGGGTCCACATTTTCCCCGGCTCCTACCCAGTAGGGGTAGGAACCGGGTCCACATCTCACAGACCTCAAACAGATGGCCCGCCATGACGCTGGCCCAGTCAGGTCTAACTCGGCCAGCGTCACACATGTTGTCACCCTCTGTACCATGCAGTACGCTCAGGCTGTATCTGGATGGGTAGTGGCAGCTAGAGTACGTTTTGGTTGGAGTAGTGGGTGGGGCTGGCAGGGGGCAGAACCATCAGGGGGCAGGCACTAAAATTTCATACTCACATGATTTTGGAATAGAACACACAATGTGCACAAAAAAACATGCAGAATGAAAAAGTACACAATGGTGGTGGCATGCAATAGTGAGCAAAATGAAAAGCTCTGTGTGGGGGAAAAAAAATATCAAAAAGGGAAAACCAGCATTTGCTCATGTAGATCAGGTGCGGGGGGCCAAGGTGGTAGCTGAAGGCCTCAAGTTTTTTTTAAATAAGGAGACATACATATGCGTGATTTGTTTCACTTTTAAAAAAAAAAAATGCTACTTTAAGAAAGAAGAATCCACACAGGAAAGAAACCCTGAATATACCAGGAATGTGAGGGAAGCTTCAGGAGAAGTTGGGACACTCTATACACATCAGAGAATCCACACAGGGGAGAACCTTTAAATCTGTCCTGATTGGGAAATACTACAGGGTAAGCTCAGCCCTCAGGACACACCAGAAAATTCATCCGTCCAGGGAAGGCCCTATAAACGCCAAACTGTGGGGACAGCTTTAGTGTGAATTTCAGTCTCGGTATGCATGAAAGAACCCAAACAGTTCCCCCATTCCCACCCCCACCTCAGCTACGTTGGGTAAGAGGAGGGCATGACTAGGAGAGGCAATATGGGGCAGAATACTTTAGTAAAAAGTATAGTAAACTAAAGCTTAGCTACTAAGCCATGCTGACGGTACCGCATTTCTAATCCCTCACCTCAGACCAGTCCCTCCCATTCCTGCTTTCCTTCCCTTATATCAGGGGTGGGGAACCTTAGGCCCAAGGGCTAAATGTGGCCCATAGCAAGTTTTTATTTGGCCACTTTCCAGTTGCTGGATCTGGCCCCTATATCCAGTTCCTGCTCTCAAGAAGTGTAAATCTGAGTTCAGGGTAAGGGAGCAGAGATGAGGGCATGCACACAAGCATAGGGGACTGATCCGGGGCACAGATTTCTGAGTTCACACTCTAGGCACCTTAGCTTCCTACTTTTATGTGGCTCTCAGAGCTTGTACTAATATTTCAGTCGGTCCCTGGGAGGGAAACTGTTCCCCATCTCTGATATAGTACTTTCAGTATCCTTCCTTAAGCTCTTAGACTAGTGAACAAGAGAAAAAAATATATGGGAAAAATCCTTAAGATCCCAAATTTCCAGTAGTATCAGATTGCTTGTACAACTGGGGACAAAACTCAGGGGGGCCCTTTCCAAAACGCTAAAACCACACAAGGCTACATGCAAACTACAAAGCAAGAATTTGTGAAGTGATCATCACGCTGCAACATAAAGACTGAATATACCAAAGAACCAAATAAATTCTTTGGAAAAGCTTCTGTATTCTGTCTGTAATATATGAGCCCACTATATAAACCCACCAAAATATTGCAACCAATTTAAACATTCAAAGTTCAGCAAAAAGGATGTTTTTAAATGAGACATGTCCATGCATGACCCCCCACCAACCACGTGTCCAACTGCTTGTGAGAAGGTGGTCCGTGGCGGAGCGCATTCCCGTGAACCACACAGTGGCCACTCATGACATGACCACTTACGGAGTACCGCCGAAAAATTGAATCTCCCCTCCTTCCATCGTCAATGTCAGACTTGGCTGTTCCGCCAGGCTTTCAGTGAGGGAGATCGGTGATGGGTGGGGTTTTGGAGGAGAAGGTTAAGTTGAGGGGGGGTTGATTTGATTTTTTTACATACCCCATTATGGTTGCGTTTGTTTTTTGTGTGTGTTACTTTTAATATAGTTACACTGTTTTAAACTTTTTATTGTAAGCCACCCCGAGCTGCCTTGGGTAGGAGGGGCGGGGTAGAAGTTATTAAAATAAAACAAATAATGAAAATTCTCAGTGAGTGCTGCTTCTGTTGGAAGCCAGGCATTTGCTGAGATTCGCGCAACACAGAAACATAATGGCTTTCCCTGCTGTTTTCACCATTTCTTGATATTTTCCACACGTCGAACGGGGCAGCCACGGGCTGGTCCCAAGCCCCGTGTGTGCCCTACTTGCACACCCGGTAGTTTTGGAGATGAAAACGTGCCAGCTAAGCACCAGGAAAGTGCTTTGTGTTGTGAGCTGCCCCGGGCTGCGTTGCAGGAGGGGCGGAATATACATTTGTTTAAATAAATAAATAAATAAATAAAAAGTGCTGGAAATTGCCAAAAGGACTGTAAAACTGTTTTAAAATTCCCAGAAATGTTGCGATGAAAAAGTTCCAGAAAGGGATGAAAAGTCCCAGAAAGGGATGAAAGTGACACCAGAAATGGGGTGTAATTGCAAGAGCTTCAAGCTGGCATTGCATCCATCATAGGTATCCAACCAGGAGCGGATGGTGGACAGCTGGTTGAACCAGTGCCCCCTGTGGCGTTGGGGCTAATGCATAATTGTTAATGTGATTGTCTAGGACACCATCAATAGTTATTCATCCCCTTGAGACAAAGTGAGGGGATGTCCTTGGGGACTCACGTGGTCTCGGGACACTTTACCCCCCTGGAGAGGGCAGTGTGGAATACGTTTGTTTATGCTGGGCAGCTAGATAATGATGGAGCATGCTTTCTCCTCCTCTCTTTTCCTTTTAGAGGCAGGAGGTGGACCTGCAGCCCATTATGCCTGTTCGGCCAATATTTAAACAGGGATTCATCCCCCTCCCCTCCGTGTCCTGTACATATGATTTTCTTCCCTGTGTGAATTTGTTAGGAACTCTGCTCTATGTGCACTGGCCCCCCTTTTGTTGACTGGATACCTGTGATTGTTAATAAAGAGTGCTGCCTAGTTTGTTCCAACAAAGTTGTCTGTGTCTTATTCCCACCAGCGGGGGTACAACTGCTTGCTGTTCCCCTGCTGACGTTTCCTTGCAAGTTCCCAAGCAAGATCAGGGGAAGAGCTATTTAACTCCTAGTTCACCCTGCTCATGGGAACAGAAATGGACAGAGGTAGTTACTGAAAAATAGCTATGAAGTTTATTTTTCCTAGGTAGTAACTACCCATGCTTGTGAGAACACAAGCATGCAGATTGCAGACGAGAAATAGCAGGAAAGCACTAGTTGTTAGAGAAAACAAAGACTGATGTGTAATGTAAATAGAATTGAAGGTTTGCTTGATTCAGCAAAGTAGAACGGAGCCAGAAGTTAATAGGCAGCCTCATTACTGCCATATCATGCCATATCTACCCGTTCCTCATTAGAAATGCTGTAGTTCTCCTAGTGGCAGAACCAATTAGGCTTGGAAATGAAATGCAACTTGAAAACTGACATTCATGTCCCAGTTTCTTTCCGTGTTTTATAAAAAATATTTAAGGTACTTTCTTTAAAGCAAGACCAGTTGAAACAAATAACCTACTATCTACAATGCCACTTTGGCAAAACAGAACATTATCTTCCCTGCAAGGCTTGTTCAATATTGGCTCAGTGAATTAGAACAAAGAGCAGAGAGGCTGATTTAATGAAAAACTACGCAGTACAGACTTTGATTAAAGTGAATTTCCAAAAAAAACAAAAAAAGGATTTTAAAAATGCAGAGAATTGCTTTACCAAAATGTTTACAACTATCTTCTATCCTAAGGATAAAATCATTTATAGTAGCAGTCATGACATCCTTTCAGGGACTTTGGTTAATGAAAATCCAATTCACCACTGTAGTCAAAATGCAAATAAAAAGGAATTCAAGCAATAACCAGTTTCCAGAAAAGAGACAATTTATTGCATTTAATATATATATATATATTTGTGAGCGGTTTATTAAGAACTTGAAAGATGCTTTGTTGAGGCAAGTGGGAGATGTCCATTTTAAGCCTAATGACTTTGCAGTAATTAAAATCTGCATAATTTATAGCAGATCAAAGACTCTCTGACCATCATTTATTGGCATGGTCATTTCTTTGTTTGTCCAAGGATTCTTCTGAATTAGCCAACTGTTAAACTATTTGGTGTCAAACATTCTTGGTTTGGGACTGAGAGTTTTCCATGCTGCTTGTTGAACATTAGTCTGTATTTTCTCCATACATAAATACATCAAGCTATATTAAAAACAGAGCCCTTATCTGCACAAGGGACTTTTGGAGTAACTTTCCTTAGGTCTAGAAGACAAGAAAAATCATGGGTTTCTCCCTTTGATTTAGAGATTTGATTTATAAAGGTTTACTTTTAAAGCTTCTGTTTCAAATGCATTAACTCCCTGAGCTTTTTTGAGCGTGTATCAGCCAGATTTACTTTGTTGTTAGTGACTGATTTATAAACCGTATATTATCTGACTCAGCAGGAATCTCTAGTTTAAGACAACATACTGATTTTTATTTTTTTTTGTAAATTAACTATTAGTTGAAGTTTAAATTAAATTAGAGTCATTTCAGGAAGGTAGTTGTGCTGAAATTAAGGATGACTGAACTCCAGATAATTCCATGTATAATATTATATACTAAAGTTTCATCCCTAATAACAGGACTGGCATTTGAAATGAGTCCCCCAAAGGACAAGGCCTAATGAAGTGTTGCAGCTATAAACTAATTACAGAAGTCTACCAATCCCCCATTTCCTGTCTTGTATAGATGCAGTTCATGACTAGGAAGTGAGGTGAAATGGGACTGCATGTAATGTAGTTCTTTTGCTAATCTGTAGAAGAAAGCCACAATCCATAAAGCACTTACTTTGGAGTGCAGAGATATTAACAACTTCATTCAGGTCTGCTTCTCTGTCAGCGGTGTAACTTTTGACTAAAGTTTTGGAGAATTCTGGACTTCCTTAGCTCATATAAGCCATGATACTGGATCTGCAGGTAGTGGGGATGGAGAGGAAACTTGTGGGGGACGTGTCCTTCATGTCTTCCATTATAATGATTCCCATGTTTAATAGATGTGTATCAAAAGGGATGACAGTCTTATGCCTAGCCCATGAATTCCCATTTGTTCCCCTTGTTGCCACATTATTACTGTCAAGCTAAAGGAGGACCCGGATATTTGGAAGTTGAACAGGATCACATTGTTTGATTACAGCTACTGATGTTGATGGTTGTTATCTATTCTCATCATCTCATATACTGCAACTTCCAGAAGCGTCCTAATGGAGCTAGTTCAGGGGAGGGGCAGATTCAAGCTGTAGCTTTCAAATGTGGTATTCATGAAGGCTTCCTTGTGACTCCAACAGGGAAGGTGGGGGGATCAGTTTGGGGTCATGGGGGAGGTTAACTTACGCAAAACCCCAGCCCAGGCAGCCCCTGGCAGGATGACCCAGCAGGATGGCAGAATTGAGCACAAGTGGAATCAGAGGCGCTGCTGGGGAGCTAGCTAGGTGCTTGGGGGATGGTGTTCTTCTGTCTGCTTCAGTGCTCCACTCCGCTACACTGGCCACGCACACCAACTACTCCCATCCCTTCCTGCCACAGGGACTTATTTGCACAATGCGCATGAGCAAATTCCTGTGAGGGGAGGAGAACTGAGGGGAGCGCCTGGCCGCTGGGGCCCCTAGCCAGCCGGACCAGTCAGGTGGCACAAACCGGCCCACCCTGCCCTGCCTGGCCCCAGCACCAGCCAGTGGTGGACAAAAAAACCCCACAAAAACATCAGCTCAGCCTCTGCCTGCACATGGACCGGCCCCATGACATCAATGGGGGCATCGGCCCACTGGGAAATCTCCCGGTAGGTTGACTTGTCAATCCTCCCCTGACTCCAGATAAGATCAAAAGGGGATGGAGGTGGGATCAGCTAACTCAGCACACCAACCCTGGAGGGGAACATCCAGCCTATGCTGCATTATTGCCTCTAATGAGGCACACCCAGGAGCTCAGTACTCTGCAGGTGGAACGCAAAGTAGGCCTGAAAAGGAGAATTGGTTACCTACCTTCGTGAATTCCTTTCTCTCTTACTCTCCTGATCCTCCTCCGCTGGGTAGCTCTGCTGCTGGCCGATAGGAGGCAGATGACTTATTTCTTTGTGCGCATGCGCGCCAGGAGCTACCCGGTTCCTCAGTCCATAATATAGCCGAGTGCCCCTGTAATCAGTATCACCTGGAAAAACATAACTTCAGCAGAAAAACTGTAATACGTTAAGAACAAAACATCAACAATTAGTTGAACTGGGACCGAACTTGGTCAAGTTACAAAACAGGCGTATAAGTGAGATGCTGAGTGCTGTACGGCAGGGAGGGTCGGAGGAGGATCAGGAGAGTAAGAGAGAAAGGAATTCACGAAGGTAGGTAACCAATTCTCCTTTCTCCTCTTACCTCCTTCTCCTCCTCCGCTGGGATGTACCAGAGCCAAATCCCTCCTCTACGGGTGGGAGCCGACAGCACTGGGAGCCTCCAGTACTGCCTGCAGTACCCGCCTGCCAAAGGCAGCCTCAGCTGATTGAAAAATATTGATCTTGTAATGCCTTATGAAGGTATGTGGGGACGCCCAGGTTGCGGCTCTACAAATCTCCTCGTAGGAGGCTTGTGCCTTAAAGGCGTACGAGGTGGCCGCACTGCGAACTGAGTGGGCCCAGATCTGTAAGGGGGGAATCCTCCCGCCGGCCTTGTAGGCTTCAATAATGGCTTGTTTTACCCATTTAGACAACAAGGTTTTAGATGCCTTGAGACCCTGAAGAGCTGGTCGAGTGTTAACAAAAAGGGCCGTGGATTTACGAAAGGACTGAGTCCTGGACAAATAAATTTTTAGCGCTCGTCTGACATCTAGCTTGTGCCAGACCTTTTCCTTTTGGTGAACAGGATTGGGGCAAAAAGAAGGGAGCACCAACTCCTGGGCCCTGTGAAAATACGAATTTACCTTCGGGATGAAGGCCGGGTCCAACCTAAGTACGACCGAATCTGGTCGAAAAATGCAAAAATTGTCCTCCATGGACAGTGCACTCAGCTCCGAAACTCTTCGAGCTGACGTGACTGCCACCAAGAAGACTGTTTTTAGTGTCAGAAGATATAAGGATATATGTTTCAATGGCTCAAAAGGAGGTTTTGTCAGAGCCTCTAAGACCAAATTAAGATTCCAGGAAGGTACCCGGTGAATAACAGGAGGGGACAGAAGCCTGGCCGCTCGGATGAACCTTCGAACATGAGCGTGCGTGGAAATAGGTCTACCAGTTTCAGCTCTTAAAACGGCATCAAGGGCAGCCGCCTGCCTAGCTAAGGTATTTGCCCTGAGACCCTTGTCTAGACCCTGCTGTAAAAACTCTAAGACTTGAGGCACTCGTGCCCGTCTAGGGTCCAAGTCTTTTCGCCTTGACCAGTGAGCAAAGGTTTTCCAAGTACTTTGGTACGACCTCCTGGTGGCTGGTTTTCTAGAGCTTTGGAGGGTATCCAGAACTGGTTCCGAATAACCCCTTCGTCTTAGTGCAGCGCGTTCAATCGCCAGGCTGTCAACTGTAGAGTCTGGACGTCTGGGCAGGAAATGGGACCCTGACGAAGAAGGTCTGACCGCAGCGGAAGTTTCCTGTACTGGCCTTGACTCAGTTGAATGAGCTCCGAGAACCAGGGTCTCCGGGGCCACCAGGGAGCGATCAGGATTAGGAGCGCTCTCTCCCTGCGCGCTTTTGCGACAGTGCGTAGAAGCAGTGGAAACGGAGGGAAGGCATAGAGTAGCCCCTGCGGCCAGGGCTGGTTCAGGGCGTCGATTGCCTCCGCCTGCTGGCATGGGTCCCGTGTCATGAAGCGGGGCAGCTGAGTGTTGTTCCTCGATGCAAACAGGTCGATGACAGGGACTCCGAACCAGCCCACAATGCTCTGGAACACTGCCTTGTTGAGCATCCACTCGTGAGGCTGCAATACCTGGCGACTGAGCCAGTCTGCGGTGATGTTGTCTTGGCCCCTGATGTGGAGTGCTTTCAGGGAAAGAACATGGGATTGGGCCCATCGGAATAGACGTGTTGCTTCCCGATGGAGTTGGGGCGACCTGGATCCGCCCTGATGGTTGATATATGCCTTGGCTGTGGTGTTGTCTGTGTAAATGAGTAGGTGACGATTGGTCCCGGAGGGGAAGATGTGTTGAAGGGCCAGGCGAGCGGCCTTCAGCTCCAGGAAGTTTATTGGTTGTTTCGCATCCTGGGGGGACCACAGTCCTTGCACCGAGCGTGTCGCCGTGTGCGCCCCCCAGCCTGTCAAGCTGGCGTCTGTCGTGATTATGTCCCTCGGGGGGTCTGTGAGGGGGACCCCTTGCAGGAAGTGTGCGGGCTCTAACCACCAGGACATTGAGTTTTTTAGGTGTCCTGGTATGAGTACCCAGGGATTCAGCCCGCTCGTGAGCTCTCGCTGCAAAGGAGCTAGCAGCTTCTGCAAGTGACGAAGGTGGAACCTGCCCCATGTCACCTGGGCAGTGCAGGAGACTAGCAGGCCCAGGAGTGAAGCGAGTGACTTGAGTCTGAGGCGACGTGCTGATCTGAGGGTTGCCACCAGCTTCCTTATCCTCCGTGCCCTGTCTGGTGGCACGAACGCGCGGTCGGAGGTGGTATCGATGACTACACCCAGATGTTGAAGTGTTCGTGTCGGAGTCAGATGGCTTTTCTCCAAGTTGACGAGAAACCCGTGCTGTTCCAGATAGAGGATAGTCCTGTTGAGATCCTCTATGGTCTTCTCCGGTGACTGGGCTCGGATCAGGAGATCGTCTAAGTAAGGATGGATGTGAATGCCCTCCATCCTGAGGTTCGCCACCAGGGGGATCAGCACCTTGGTGAAAGTCCTGGGTGCTGATGCCAGTCCGAAAGGAAGGACTCGAAACTGCCAATGTTGGTGGCCGTAGGCGAAGCGTAGCCACTTCCGGGAGGTCGATCTGATCGGGATGTGGAGGTAAGCGTCCTGTAGATCCAGGGATACCATCCAGTCGAGTTTGTGAATGCTGTGACAAATGGAGGTTACTGTCTCCATTTTGAACCTTTTCTTTGTCACATGCTGATTTAGTGCCTTCAGGTCCAATACTGCTCTCCAGGTCCCGGTCTTCTTTGCCACGAGGAAAAGAATGGAGTACATTCCCAAGAACAGTTGGGTCAGCGGCACCTGTTCTATTGCTCTGGAGTTGTGTAGTCTCTTGATTTCGCTTTTCATTGCGTGATGTTTTCCTGGATCCCTTGAAGCGGGGGAGACCAGAAATCTGCTTGGAGGGGGGGAGTCGAATTCGACAGCGTATCCCTGTTCCACGCAGGATAGGACCCAGGCGTCTGAAACCGAGAGAGCCCAAACCTCGTGGAAGAGTTGGATCCTGCCCCCGACCTGCTGGGCGGAGCAGTCAGGAGTCCTGCCTGGGTTGAGTGGCAGGGGGGCCTCTAGATCTGCGCCTGTCATACCTGCCCGAGCGGAAGCCCCTCCCTCTGCCCCGGAAGGCAAAGTTGGTAGTATACGCCCTCTGTGACGGTGCTTGGAATCGTCTGTACGGGGCTGAGAAGCCCCTGAAGCGAAAGGGCTGCTGTCTAAAGGAACCCCTTTTACTGGACAATTGCTGGAGGGTCTTAGTCTTATCCTTACTGGACGCCTCCTCCAAGACCTTCTCCAGGCACACACCAAACAATCTTGAGCCTTTGTATGGGGAGGCAGTAAGTAAGTTCTTTGCGGTGACATCCCCATCCCAGGAGCGTAGCCAAAGCCGACGCCTAGCGGCCACATTGTTGGCTACGGATCTGGCTGACCATGTTAAGTTGTCAGTGGTCGCGTCTGCTAAAAAGGCGGCCGCCATGTGTACCCTGGAATTCAGGCGTTGAGCCTTACCCTCTGAAATTTCGGGGTCTTGGAGCTCCTGGAGCCAAGCTAGCATGGCTCTTGCAACATAGGAGGACGCTATTCCTATCCTCAGGGCTGCCGAAGTGGATTCGGAAGCCTTCTTTAGAGCAGTGTCCACCGCCCTATCCGTTGCGTCCCGGGGGTGGCAATCCCCCTCAGTGGGGAACACCGTGTGCCTAGCTAGGGAAGCAGCCCCTGCGTCCACTTTAGGTGAACGGAACAATGGAGCCTTTCTCCTGGAGAACGAGTAAAGGGAATCCTGAGCC
The DNA here is from genome assembly GCA_003113815.1 of Sphenodon punctatus. Taxonomy (NCBI): domain Eukaryota; kingdom Metazoa; phylum Chordata; class Lepidosauria; order Sphenodontia; family Sphenodontidae; genus Sphenodon; species Sphenodon punctatus. Next base: position 196,950 of record QEPC01009174.1, on the reverse strand, counting down.
CTATTCATTTTAAAATTCTTATCAGGCTGCTTCCATTCTTGCAGAACCAGCTTCTCAAAAGCCTTGTCTAAGGGGAGGCCCTGGTCTCTGCCATGAACTGATGGAATGTATAGGCGTGTGTCCTCTTCCTGGGAGTCAGAGGAGTCCCGCTTAGGAGGTTTCTCCTGTAACTGCAGAGTTTTTATCACGTGAGCGATAAGTTCATTCCTGTACTGACCAGGAAATTGCCTCTCTGCATCGTTAGACTCTGTAGTTTGTTCGACCCATTCGCCCTCCTCTAAATCTGATTGGGAGTGCTCGGAAGCCGAGGAGTGCTCGGTCTGCCCATGCTCGGAAAGGGCCTGGATCAGGTCAACCTGCTGGCCCTCTTGGTCACTTTCGGCTGAGGACCGAATAGAGTGACGAGTGTCAACTGAGGGGCGTCTAGGTCTCTTTGTGCCAGAGGTCCCTGCCTTGGCCTTAGTCAGAGGCTTGGGCTGCCGCTTCCTACTTGGTTTGGGCAAGTTCCCCAGGGTGGCCAAGATCTCTCCAATAGATTTCTCTATGGAGGCCAGGCGTACTTGCGTGTCTTGTTCCTGGGAGGGGGCTGCCATTGGAGGGGGGGTGGCCCCGCGGGGGGGCTGTCCCGTGCTCATGGCCTGTGCAAAGAGAGATAAGGGAAAAATCAGGCACGTAAGGGTTAACCCTCCACCAGAGGGAGCCCAGACTAGCTGTCTCCGCTCTGGAATAGGAGGAGCCACGAGAGGCTGTTGCTGGGGAGAAGATCAGCAGCGCTGCCACTGCCCAGCAGGGGGCTGGCACGTGCTGTTGCTAGGCAAGATGTCTGCCCCTGTAGCAAATATTAGGCCATACAGCATGCTTGGGAAAAGACCCGTAACGCAGCCTCTGCCCTGCAGGGGGCCGGCACATGCTGTGGCGAGGCAGCAAAAATCCCTCGTGCGATAAGGCCTGGCCTCCTTTAAAGAAGGAAACCCACGGGACACAATAATGGCTGGGGAGACTCCGAGGCCCAGCGGCGCTGTCCCCGAGTTCCCCGCCTAGGGCTTATAGTATAAAACGGCCGTTGCGGCCCCACCTGCTCTCGGGCGTGGCGCGCCACCCCGGAGCTATTCCGTGCTCGTTGTGCCCTTGTTCGCTTTTTGCGATTTAGCCCCCGGTGTTCGCGGGTGCGGCCACGCCGCCCCGGAGTTACCGCTGCCTGTATAATAGGCTCCCAGTCATGGGAGTAAAGTAAGGCCCCAGAGCTCTCGGGCGCGGCGCGCCGCCCCGGAGCTGAATTTTCGGCGGGCGGAGGGGGGAGTGCCTCCAACTGCCCCTATTCCCTCACCTGCCCAGTACGCTGAGGCCCTTAACTTTCTGCTTCCTTTTCTTTTTTCAGAGCCCTCGAGCTCCCGCGGAACGCGTCCTATGCGGCCGAGGCAGATGACAAGACTGAGGAACCGGGTAGCTCCTGGCGCGCATGCGCACAAAGAAATAAGTCATCTGCCTCCTATCGGCCAGCAGCAGAGCTACCCAGCGGAGGAGGAGAAGGAGGTAAGAGGAGAATGACAAATCATGGCAAATGCTTTTTCCATCACAAACAGGTCATTTGCCTTCATTTGCACAACATGGAACTTACCGGCTTTCCCAACGTTTAATGTTACTTTTCACAAGTTAAACAGAGCTGCTACAGGGCCAATCACAAGCCCTGTGTGTGCCCCGCGTGTACTCCTAGGGTCTATGAAGGCACAAAAGGGTTGACTTAGTGCTGGAACTTGTCGTTAAAGTACAGTAAAAGTCCCAGAAAGTGACAAAGTCATGAAAAGTGATGAAAGTGATGAAAAAATGCTGGAAACTGATGAAATTGATGGGAAATGACAAAAAAAAATCACAGGCACCAATATTGACAATGATAGAAGTGCATAATCACTGGAGACCAATGAAGTACCGACTAACACTCACTAGTGCACCCGAAAGTTCAGCATTTCCCTGTGGAACGGGAACATTTGCTGTTGCTCAGCCCTAATGCAAAACTGCTGTCTGTACAGGATAGAGCAGGAAACTACAGCCAGTTGTGGGTAAGCATTGATGCACAGGGTCCCCTTGCAAAGACAAATGCCCCTATTCATAACCATTAATGCAGGCCAAGTGGAACTTGGGCTGTCTTCTGGGAGAAAGAGGGTTTTCTTGGACCCTTCCAGTTTACGTACTTGTTTTATCCCAGCTCAACGCTTGGTGCATCAGGTAAGACCTCACCCCTGATCTGATGTGGCAGCATCCAGCCCCTGCAGAGTACAGTAACATCACATTGTTCTTCAGGGAGTGGGGCCACACCAAAAAAGGGTCAGGACAAAAGTACTTCTTCCTCTTTCCAATGTGGTTCTGCTCCTTTCAAAGCATTGTGATTTCACAATGCTCCCCAATGTGCAGGGGTGCAGCCACATCAGAAAGGGGCAGGACACTCCCTTTCCCCCACCCCCTGCTAATCTCCAATGGGGGAAAGGGAGTGTCCTGCCCCTTTCTGATGTGGCTGCAACCCTGCACATTGGGAAGCATTGTGAAATCACAATGCTTTGATTGTGGGCCTCCACTTCTAGGACCCAATCATCTGAAACATTCACTCTTGGCTGCAGAGAGGTGAGTTGTTTGCTGATGCTTCCCATACCCATGTACCATAAACCCACTTCCTGCCCCACATCCAGGGGAGAGGGACTCAAATCCAAATTAATTCCCAGACAGCTGGTCCAGATAAAGGTTCCCAATATTTGGACTGTCTGAGTCAGAAACAAATGAGTGGCAATGACTGGATAGATCCCTCCCAAGGCCCATGATGTTTTATCCTATGTGAGTTTTGTGCTTCTCAATTTCCACTTCTAATTTGATGTTTTTAATTATTGTTCTACCAGTTTAAGCATCTTTCAAGTTTCATGTTATGTTAGGCTGGTCAGGGGGGAGTTTAGCCCCAGCAAATGTGATCTATAGCAGTGCATTGTGTTTTCATTTAGTTTTACTTTTGATCTTTGAGTGCTTTGTGGAGGCAGCTGGAGGTGGAACTACACCCAGGGAACCAGATGGTTGTGTTGAGTGAATGGCCCTAAGAATGGAATCTCCCTGCCCAGGATGAGGTGAGGGTACGAGATACCCCCTGCCTACTGATCTGGAGCCTGTTGATACTAGGGTCCCTTTTAGGGGCATGCAGGAGAAATGTTAGCTTTCATTTTAGTTTTAGTTATTAAAATCCTATTAATTTTAGTTATTGTTTTATTAGTATTAGTTATTATTTTAGTGATTCCCATTCCATTGGTTTCAATGGGAAATGGATTCCCAGTTGCATCATCTTCATTTGTCATCCAATTTTCATGACATTTGGAAGGATTGTACCCTTTACCCAGGGGATTATCCCTACCAAATTTCAGAAGGATTGGATAAAGGGTTCTGCAGTGCACATTTGCACAAGACAATGCTGACACACTTCAAATAATAATACAGAACAATGACAATATTACAGACAGACAGACAAGTATTACAGACAAAGACAATGAGTAGTGGGAATAATGGGAAGGAAGGGATGAGAAACAGAGAGACAGAGAAATAGAGCTGTTTTTATAACTGTCAATTTGTCTAAGTGAGGCTGAGTTAGAGCAACCACACAGAGACTGAGAGAAAAACCAGAAAGTTTTCTGCCTGAGACTGAACTAACACTAACAAAGGTCCTCAGCTTGGCAGAAGGTTAAGAACACTACTCACCAAGCCCTCCCCCCAAAGCCATCCTGAGTCCCTGATTGGTACAGAAAGCTTCATTCATGGTTCCCTCTCCCTTCTGACCCCCTTCTGAACTCTTGTTTACACCAAGGCACAGACAGGCTGGAGCTATGGCATGTGTTCTAGCCGTGCATGCAGCAGTCAGAGCAGAGCTAATAAATAATACTAAAATTGTTTAATTTTTAGTTATTAACTAGGGGTGTGCACCAGGCCCCCATGTCATTTTTGGTTTTCATTTTTTGTTAAAAAATGTTTTAATTATTATCGTTTTGTTATTAATGACATTGTTATCATTGTCATTATTGGTATCGGTATCTTTTCAAACAAAGATTTTATTTTGGTATCGGTATTGGTATCGATTCCCATGCAGTTCCTAATATATATAATAAAATAGACTAGCCTAAATACCTATATCATATCTAATCTCTATATATGCACACAACTAATATCTATCAAAAGTTAAAGGAGACAGGGGAAGGGAAAAGAAAAACTATCTATTATCTAATCAATTATCTATATAACTATTCTAATCTATATCAAATCTATACTACCTATATCTAATCTATATCTAGTCTATACTACCTATCTATATATAATGTACGGGGGGAAGGATGGCAGGGAAAGGGAGAAGGTAAAATGTAGGGTATGAGAAAGGAAAAGTATTGGTAATACAATGAGGGCTAGGAAGGAGATTTTGTGTGCAAGCACCACAGTTCTGTAACCACAAGCAGAGCTCTCACAGAATGGAGAAAAAAAGCCTGGCCCTCCCATTATAAAGGGTTGAAGTGCCCTCCCCCAGAGTCCCCTTGATTGGTTGTGGGAGGCAGCAGGCATTGAGCAATCACAGAGTGCCATGAGAGTGCTGGGGCCTGCTTGCGCTGCTTATTAGCCAGCGATACATCCATCAGATACTGCTGAGCTGCTCACCCCTCCCAACACAGGCACAGTTCAAGAGTTCAACCGTGTTTAAGGCTCCGAGATGTTTGCTCCTTCCTCCCCTCTCGACATTTTCCCTTCAAAACCAGACTGCCACGTCACTAACAACAACAATAATTATAATGGCATTGTCATTTTTGTTATCGTTGTTGTCGTTTTCGTTATTGCAATAATGAAAACAAAAACAAATTTTTTTGTTATCGTTATTGTAATAATGAAAACAACATGCACACCCCTTCGTTTTAGTTATTGTAATAACTACTAACTAAATGAATGCACATCCCCCTTTGCGGTTCATTGTAGAGTCACCACCTGTGCATGTGTGCATACACATACACACCGAGCTGTACCCCGTTACATACACGGAGAGCTGAACCCTTTTACACACACAGAGGGCTGCACACAGGTAGTAGTTTTTAAATTACTAAAATGAATGAAGCTGCATTTGTTTTACTAATTAAAGTATGAAAATGGATGAATGAGCAAACAATTATCATTTGCTTTCATCTGTTTTTATTTTAGAATTAAAAAATTAAAAAATGAGCACAAAATGGTCATCGGGGTCATTCTATGCATGCATGCTCTTTCCCAAAACATGACACCTTTTTTGGAAATGGATGCACTTGCACAGAACAGCAGTGGCAGCCATTTTGTGCAGTCATACTGATTTTAAAAATATTTTTATATATAACTTCAACATTCATGCCGATGCTGGCCTTGTAGGAGCGGAGCGAAAATTCATGGCCGCCATGGCAACCATGGAACTGCCCCAGGTGGTGATCTGCCCGACCCACGTGGGGGGGCATACCCTTGACCTGATCTTCAGTTCTGGCCCTGAGGCGGGGGGTCCGGTGGTGGTGGAGGTTAGGGCAGTGCCCTTGTCATGGACAGACTATTATCTCCCTCAGGCCAGTCTCTCAGCGCACCCCCTCCAGAAGGGGAATGGGCCAGTTAGGATGGTCCACCCCCGGAGGCTGATGGAAACCCAGTGGTTCCAGGAAGCCCTGGGGGAGTTATCCCTGAACCTGGACGGTCGCTCTGTCGATGAGCTGGTCCAGCTTTGGAGCACCTTGCTGGAGGAGGCCATTGACAGGGTGGCTCCGAGACGCCCTCTGCATCTGTCTCGTCACCGCAGGGCCCCTTGGTTTACTGAGGGGCTACGGTGTATGAAGCAAGTAGGCAGGAGGCTGGAGCAACGTTGGCGTCGGACTCGATCTGACTCCGACCAACTTCTCCATAGGGCCCATTTGTGGTCCTATGTTGAGGGTGTGAGGACAGCAAGGAGGGAGTTCCTTGCTGTCCTCATAGTGTCTGTGAAGTCACGCCCGGCGGATCTGTTTTGGGTGGTGTGGGGGCTGGTCAGTCTGGCCTCCCTCCGCCTGGACGGAGACGTGTCTCAGGCCCACTGTGAGCAGTTTGTCACCTACTTCGCAGACAAGAACGCTCAGATTCAGAGCGACTTTGATGCTGGATATGGGGCAGTGGTCGGAGAGCGCGAGGGGGTGGAGGCCCCGTCTGGTCCAACTTTGTGGGGGGAGTTTCAGGAAGTGACGCCAGCCGATGCGGCGGATGTCCTGGGGTCTGTGCGAGCCACCAGTTATGGACTTGATCCGTGCCCGTCCTGGCTGGTGAAAGCCTCCAGGGAAACGTTGGGGATGGTGCTGACGTGGGTGATCAATGCATCCTTGCAGCAGGGGAGGTTGTCGCCTAGTCTCAAGGAGGCTGTGGTGTGCCCCCTGCTGACGAAACCATTGTTGGACGTGGATGCGCTCGCCAGATACCGTCCTGTCTCTAACCTTCCCTTTTTAGGGAAGGTTATTGAGCGGGTGGTGGCGACCCAGCTCCAGGCGCATCTAGACAGCATTGGTTTCCTGGACCCTTTTCAATCTGGGTTCCGCCCCGGCTATGGCACCGAGACGGTGTTGGTGGCCTTGGTCGATGACCTCCGCCAGGAGATGGATGCAGGATGTTCGACATTTC
>QEPC01009174.1:173866-190193 GCA_003113815.1 Sphenodon punctatus | reverse complement strand
AGGTTCGGAGTTTGGGGCTGATTTTGGACGCGGACCTCCACCTGGAGTGGCAGGTGGAGGCAGTGGCGAAAGCCGTTTTCCACCAGTTATATGTGGTGCGGAGGCTGCATCCATTTGTCTCCGGCCCGGACCTGTCCTCCCTCATCCATGCCTTCATCACCTCGAGGCTGGACTACTGCAATGTGCTCTACGTGGGGCTGCCCTTGTTCCTGGTTCAAAGGCTGCAGCTAGTTCAGAATGCGACGGCCTGCCTACTGTCGGGGACGGGCCGTCGGGAGCATATAACACCTGTGCTCCGGACTCTGCACTGGCTGCCGATAGCGTGCCAAGCCAGGTTCAAGGTATTGGTGTTAATATACAAGGCCCTTCACGGTCTGAGCTCCTCATACCTCAGGGACCGCCTTGCCCGCTGTGCCCCAGAGCAGCTCCTTTGGTCCACCAGGGGGGCCTTCTTGGAGGTCCCCTGTGTTAAGCTGAGGGCCACAATGGAGAGGGCATTCGTGGTGGCCGGGCCACGCCTTTGGAATTCCCTCTTGGAGGAAGCTCGCCTGGCTCCAAGCCTTTTGACATTTTGGCAAATCTGTACAACCTGGATGTTCACCCAGGCCTTTGGGGAGGGGGTGGGGTGGGAGAGGAGGTGTTTTACCTTCCCCCACCCTTATTTATTTATTATCCCAGCCTGTTTTATTGTAGTGTTTTTATGGATTGTTTTATTATATTGCTTATAAATTGTTTTATAACTAACTTGTTAGCCGCTCCGAGCTGTTCACAGGAGGGGCGGGATACAAATTGAATGAATGAATGAATTAATAAATAATTTTTTAAAAAATCACTGTGCATGCGCAAAATGGCCACTGGACCATTCTGCGCATACACAGCCCTTTCCCAAAATGGCGCTCGCATTGTCAATTCCATTTTGGAAAAGGGATGTGCATGCACAGAATGATCCGGCAGCCATCTTGCCCATCTGTAGTGATTTAAAACATTTTAACAAAAAATAAATCCCCCCCCCCCCGAGAACAGTAGGGTCATTTATGACCGCCAACACCTAAAAACAAAGGGTTTTTGTAAATGAAAATTAAAACACAAATTAAAACTAAAATGGTAGGGTTGCCCGCCCCTACACACTTGCTGCACCCTCACATTCCACTTGCTTCCCAGCCATCTAGCAGCTACCAGATTTCTCCCCTTACAAAAAGGTCCCACCATTTTTAGAGACAAAACACAAAAATAGCTATGAACCCTGAATAGAATTCAGAAATACAAAATCTGCCCCCTTGCTCATCCCTAGTAAACTAAACTCGCCGGTTATCAGCCTGTCTCTCACTTTCCCTTTTTAGGGAAGGTTATTGAATGGGTGGTGGCTCAGCAGCTGCAGGAACCTTTGGACTGTACTTTAGTTTTCTTGATCCCTCACAGTCTGGTTTTCATCTGGGTTATGGCACTGAGACTGCGCTTGTGGCCTTAGTTGATGACCTCTGCTGTGAGTTGGATCAGGGCTGTTTTACCTTACTGATCCTGTTAAATCTTTCAGCTGCTTTTGACACGGTTGACCGTGAGATGCTGGTGACCTGGTTGCGGGACGGGGTGGGTGGAATTGTTCTTGTAGGGTTCCATTCTTCCCTGTGTGGGAGGACCCAGTGAGTGGTTCTGGGCCAGCTGCTGTTGTGTGGAGTTCCACAAGGTTCTATTCTGTCTCCTATCTTGTATAGAGCAACAACACGGTTAGAGCATCCACACAGAGACTGAGAGAAAACGATGAAAGGGATCCCAGGACACAGATATGATTAAAAGGCAAAGACTCTTATTTAAAAGATGCCGTGGGACAGCACGCACGCGCTCACCCAACACCCGCAGGCCGGCGTCCCCCTGATACCAGGACATTCAACACCTATGATGTCTCCCTATACCTCCCTCACCTCCTCACCCTCTATCACCTCCCTCCTTCTTGCCTTTCTCACGCACCCCCTCCTTCTTCCTCTTCCACCACCAGCGGCCTTTCTCCAGTCAACCTACCCCTTATTCTCACCCACGCCCATCCCCCCTCCCCACCCTCATCCCCCCTTACCCATTTCCCCTAAGCCCAAACCCGCAACACCCAGGTGTTCCACAGACCATTGTGGCCAATATGAGGCCAGTGCACGACTCACACCCCACAAACCAGGCCATTCCCCATCTCCCAACCTCATCCGCATCCCATGCCTTCCCAAACACCAGTTGCCTTTTTCCTGCTCCCTCTGGAACTGCCGCTCATCCGTGACTAAAGCCCACTTCATCCATGATCTCTTCCTCTCTCGCCCCTTTCAACTTCTCACTCTTACAGAAACCTGGATCTCGCCCTCCAACTCTGTTACCCCAGCCGCTCTATGCTCCGGGGGCCTGTCGTTTTCTCACCGTCCCCGCCCTGAGGGCCAGGGTGGTGGTGTGGGTTTACTCCTTGCCAAGCACTGCCAATTCAAAACCCTCTCCCCTCCTCCCTCCCCCTCCTTCCCTTCCTTTGAGGCCCACTCTGTGCGCTTATACTCCCCTCTACACCTTCATGTTGCTGTCATCTACCGCCCCCCGGGTTCCCTCTCCTCTTTCCTCCCGGACTTTGAATCCTGGCTCACCTTCTTCCTCTCCGATGATATCCCCACTCTTATCCTTGGTGATTTCAACATTCACGTTGACACGCCCTCCGCCCCCTCTGTTTCCCGCTTTCTCTCTCTCGCTTCCTCCTTTAATCTCCGACTCTGGACCGACTCCCCCACTCATACTGACGGCCATTCCCTCGACCTCGTCTTCACTCGAAACTGTTCTCTAACTGACCTCTCCTTTGACCCCTTCCCTAGTTCTGATCACTTCCTCGGCTCCTTCAGCCTTTCCCACCGACCCCCCTCCGCCTCCCCCTCTATGCGCCCCTTCCGCAATATGCAGGCCCTTACTCCCTCGGAGTTTGCCGCACATCTTTCCCCCCTTCTCCCCCCCGTTTTCGCCTCCTCCTCCCCTGACTCTGCTGTCTCTGCTCTCAACGCTTCTCTCTCCTCGACCCTTGACTCTCTTGCCCCCCCCTCTGCTCGCCCCGTCCGCCCCCTCGACCCCCGCCCCTGGCTTACCCCTGCCATCCGCTACCTCCGCTCCTGCGCCCGGGCTGCCGAACGCCTCTGGCGCAAATCCCGCTCCCTCCCTGACTTCCTCCATTACAAATTCTCCCTCTCCTCCCTCTCCTCGGCTATCTCCCTAGCTAGGCAGCGCTATTATGCCTCTAGGATCGAATCTTTCTCCCGCGACCCTCGCCGCCTTTTCTCTACTTTCGACTCCCTTCTCAAACCCCCCTGCCCTCCCCCGCCCTCTTCCCTTGCTGCTCGGGATCTTGCGTCGTTCTTCACCTCCAAGATTGACAAGATCCGTCGGGATATTGCCTCCCGCCCCCCTCCGCCCCCCGCTCCCCTCCCGCCCCCTCCCCCGCCCCCCTCCCTCCTCGCATCCTTCCCTCCTGCCTCTCTCCAGGAAATCTCTGCTCTTCTCTCTTCATCCAACCCCTCCACCTGCCCCCTTGACCCGATCCCCTCCCGCCTCCTGACCTCTATTGCTCCCACTGTCGCTCCCCCCCTTCTGCATGTTGTCAATCTCTCCCTTTCCACAGGCTCCTTCCCCTCTGCCTTCAAACATGCCACTGTCTCCCCCATCCTCAAAAAGCCTACCCTGGACCCTTTCGATCCCTCTAGTTACCGGCCGGTCTCCCTCCTTCCCTTTGCTTCGAAGCTCCTGGAACGTGTCGTCTACTCCCGCTGCCTGAACCTCCTCTCTGCCAACTCCTCCCTCGACCCTCTCCAGTCCGGCTTCCGCCCCCTCCACTCTACTGAAACTGCCCTGGCCAAGATCACCAATGATCTACTTGTCGCTAAATCGAAGCGCCACTACTCCGTTCTTGTCCTCCTTGACCTCTCTGCCGCCTTTGACACTGTCGACCACTCGCTCCTCTTGGACTCCCTTTACTCTTTGGGCTTCCGTGGCTCTGTCTTTGACTGGTTCTCCTCCTACCTCTCTGACCGCTCCTTTAATGTCTCCCTCCCCGAGTCGACCTCCCCCTCCCTTCCCCTCTCGGTTGGGGTTCCCCAAGGTTCTGTCCTTGGCCCTCTCCTCTTCTCTATCTACACCCGGTCCCTTGGTGAAATTATTGCCTCCCACGGGTTCCAATACCATCTCTATGCTGATGACACCCAACTCTATCTCTCTACCCCCTCTCTCTCCTCCTCTGTCCGCTCACGCCTCGTCGACTGCCTCTCTGATATCTCCGCCTGGATGTCCCGACGCCAACTCAAACTGAACATGGCCAAGACTGAACTCCTCATTTTTCCTCCCTCCCCCTCCTCTCCCTCTGACCTGACCGTCTGCATTGATGGGGTCACCATCCGTCCTGTTCTCCGTGCCCGCAGCTTGGGCTTCATTTTTGACACGCACCTCTCCTTTAAACCTTACATTGACTCTGTGGCCAAATCCTGCCGATTCGCTCTCCTCAACATTGCCCGCATTCGCCCCTTTCTATCTGTCTCCTCGGCCAAAATCCTTGTTCATGCCATGGTTATCTCTCGCCTCGACTACTGCAACCTCCTCCTTGCTGGCCTCCCTCGCTCCCACCTGTCCCCCCTTGTGGCGATCCAAAACTCTGCCGCCAAGGTCATTCACTCTGCCCGTCGCTTCGACCATGTGACGCCTCTCCTCCTCTCCCTTCACTGGCTCCCCCTTCCTGAACGTATCCTGTTCAAACTCCTGGTTTTCACGTTCAAATCGCTCCATGACCAAGCTCCCCCTTACCTCTCGGACCTAATCGCCCTACGCGCTCCTGCGCGCGCTCTCCGCTCTTCCGCTGTCCCCTCCCTCGCTCTCCCTCGCTTCTCCTGCTCGCCCAACCGCCTTCGTCCCTTCTCCCTCGCTGCCCCGCATGCCTGGAACTCCCTCCCTGCCGACGTCCGCCTCGCCTCCTCCCTCCGCTCCTTCAAATCCCTCCTCAAGACCCACCTTTTCCATGCTGCCTTTCCCAATGCCCTCTAGTCTTTCCCCTTGCTCTTACTGTCAGCCCTCCTCTGCTGACTGCTGCTACCGACCACCTTGTAACCAAGCCAAGTACACGCACCTGAGACTTCGCATCCGCCTGAATGTTTGTTTGTCTTCTCCCATGTCTCTCCCACTGTCCCCTCTCCTTGTCTCCCCCTCCTTGTCTTTTAGATTGTAAGCCACAGGCAGGGACCGCGTCTGATTCTATGTTCTGTACAGCACCAGGTCATGTGGCTGGCGCTTTATAAATGTTTAATAATAATAATAATAATAATAATAAAACAGGAGGGCATGCACTCAACAGATAGGGACAGATTATCCATGGCCTGAACCCTCCTTCTCTGGAGCATATTCCTATTACACTCCCAACACAGACGTTCAAACATAGATCCAGCTGATCAAACATAAATCAAACATCTCCCCCACAGTCACAGCACCCCCCATGAAAGCAGGGATGAGGAACTGAACCTCAGGCCCAGAGCAACCAAACACAGCTCTCAGCAAAACTTTCAGTGTGACCCCTTTCCAGTTCTTGGATTTAAGGGTCTCAAGCACCAAAGCACTAAAAACCCAGTTTAAACATATCAAACATGAAACAACTCCACCATGACCACAGCACCCCCAGCCCGTTCCCAAACCAGATGACCCCACTCTACTTCCAAAGCCCCACAGACGCGTGTAGCAGCACAAATGAGCTCATATCAAGAAAGAGGAGGAATAGGTATTGGCTGGGTGGCCCTTACCTCAGCTGCTGCTGGGTCTTCTGGGAGCTGGGCTGTAGGCTGACAGGCTTAGGTTGCTAAGCAGGAGGGGACAACAGGAACGTTCTGCTGGGCCTCTCCTTAGGCAGGGGGGTGGCTCCCTTTCCCCCTCCAGGAGCCATGGGGGAGTGAGGGCAGCCATCAGGGGGTGAGGGGGGACAGCCATGGGAGGGGGAGCGGGCTAGAGGGGGTAACTCCCCCTCGCACGCACACACTCACCCACACACACACCCTTCTCTCTCTTACACACCTCTCACACACATTCATTCTCTCATACACATTCATTCATTCACTCTCACGCACGCTCTCATCTCTCTCACACACCCCATTCAAACTCACACACACTCGCCTCTCTCTCTTCACTCACACACCCATTCAAGCTTACACACACACTTTCATCTCTTTCACATACACACACACACACACACACACCCATTCATACTCACACACATGCTCTCACCTCTCTCTTTCACACACACACCCATTCAAGTTTATACTGTCACGCTTCTCTCTCTCTCTCTCTCTCTCTCTCACACACACACCCATTTAAGCTTACACACACACTTTCATCTCTCTCACGCAAACCCCTCAATCCCCATTCGTACTTACACACATGCTCTCACCTCTCTCTTTCACACACACCCATTCAAGCTTACACTGTCATCCACGTTTTCATCTCTCTCTCTCTCTCTCTCTCTCNACACACACACACACACACACACACACACACACTTATCTCTCTCACACACATCTCAAACCCTTTCATACTCTCATACATGCTCTTACCTCTCTCTCTCTCTCTCACACACACACACACACACACACACACACACACACACACACACACACACACACACTTTCATCTCTCACACCCCTCAATCCCCATTCATACTCACATACTTTCACACACACACACACACCCATTCAATCTTAAACACACACTTTTATCTCACACACACACACACACACACACCTCAAACCCATTCATACTCACACATGCTCTTACCTCTCTCTTTCACACACACACATTCAAGCTTACACACACACTTTCATCTCTCACACACACCCAATCCCCATACTCACACACATGATGCTCTCATCTCTCTCTCACTCACCCACACACCCACACACACACTCATGCTGCACTGCCTCCTCTGCCCCGGTCCCATCCCCCAGCCACCACGCAGGAGATCCTCATCCTGGTGGCCCAGGACCCGCTGCCCGCACCGCCTGCTCTGCTCCGCTGCCGGTCCACTGCTCCTCGCGCCACCTCCTCTGACCTCTTCTCCTCCACAGAACCTGTTGTGTGCCCATGGGTCCTCTCTCCCTCCCGGAAGTTGCTTCCATGCAACTTCTGGGAGAGAGAAGGAGGGACCAAGCAGGCTGTGAGGACGGAGGAGGAGGTAGGTGGGGCCGCAGCCATGGGTGGGTGGTCTGTTCAAGGTTGACTTGAGGGAGGTGCAGTGCAGTGTGGCACTGCACTGACCCAAGTCCCCCCCCCAAACTTTTATTTATTTTTTTAAAAAATGTCTACATACACCCCTGAACCGCGCCCCCCCCAGCGCGGGGCCCTGGGCAGCCGCCCCTAGCCATCCCACGGTAAGGCCAGCCCTGCCTATGGAGATGCATGTGGTTTGCATGCTCATGCGCAGGATGCATGCAGGATGCATGCAGCATGCACAGGGTATGGGATCGCCCCCACTGTCATCCGTGGGTAATCACGGATCATCTTTAGGTAATCACCTAAAGATTAGACTACTGTAATGCGCTGTACATGGGGTTACCAGGGGTTACCCTTGGTGATGGTTCAGAGATTGCAGCTGGTGCAGAATGTGGCGGCCTGTCTCCTTACGGGGATGGGTTGCCAGGAGCATATAACACCAGTGCTCCGCTCATTGCACTGGCTGCTTATACTCTTCCAGGCCAGGTTCAAGATGTTGCTACTGACCTATAAAGCCCTACACGGTCTGGGTCCAACCTACCTGCAGGACCGCCTCATTCCTCGGGTCCTGGATCAGCCCCTATGGTCTGCCAGGAATGTCCTCCTAGAGGTCCCCTGAGTGGCACATGTGGGTACCATGGAGAGGGCGTACTTAGTAGCCACTCCAAGGCTGTAGAAACTCCCTCCCAGTTGAGGTTAGTCTGTCCCTGAATCTTGCCTACTTCTGTCAACAGTGTAAGACCTGGCTGCTCTGTCAGGCTTTTGGTGGGGGAGTTGGGTAGTGGGGGAAGGGGGTTGGGTTGAGCCTTGGGTATTTTAGGTCCAGTTTCAATATTTGGATTTTATATGATTATGTGTATGTTTATATAGTATTTATGTGTTTATTTATATATTGTTCTTTTTAGGTTTTTAATTTTGTTAGCTGCCACGAGCTGCCTAGGCAGGAGGTGTGTGGGATATGAAGACACACAAGTAAGTAAGTAAATAAATAAATAAATAAATGCTGCTTAATGTAAATAAGGATTGCATAATCCAACTAGAAATATTTTTTGTTGTCACAAATCTAATAGTTCTTAATTTCAAAAAGTTTGAGAATCCTTCCCCCTCATATTTATAGATCCTAAAGGCTTTGAAAAAATGAGAAGTGTTCCTTCCTTTCCTAGTCCATGAAGTCTCAAATTCTTAAGGGACAAGGTTTTGATTTGTGAGGCTCTCACAGAGTTTAGGAATTGCCACTGTGCTGAGTGTCAGGTTTCCAGGGAGCAAGCAGGGCAAGCAGAAGATAAAATGTTCTAGGGGGAAAGGGAAATAATAAATAATACAATAATAAATGAAAGCTTCAGAAGTACTGTTACCTCATTATGGCTAATCCTTAAAGCAAACCCTTCCCTGGCTGTTGCACAGCATTTGGATGGGGCTCGACTGAGCACCTGAAAGAGGGTTTTTTCGGGATATGAAACACAAAAGAGCATAGTGAGATCTAGGGAAGACATGCTCAAAATGGAAATACATGTATCTACCTATTTATATATTGATTTATTTAATATGTGTTTATATAGAAGTGCCCAGCCTTCAAGCACTTGTGTGAGCAGTCGCATTAAATCAATGGGATGGTGGACATGAAAGTATTAGCAGGAATAGGACAGAGTGCGCCAGAAAAGCAACACTCCTGGGGGCAAGGTCCTAGCTGCCGATAAGTTCCTCAGAGGAGCAGGCAATGTTTTTATAGGTAATTAAGATGATACAGGAGAATTTTTTGTTAAAAAATTGTTGTGAAATGTCATATGTTTTTGTTTTTTTTTTACTGTAACAATTTGATTGTATTTTAAAAAAAAATTTGTTACATGCCGTAAATAAAAGTATTACTACAGGACAGAGGGTAGAGCACTGCATCCTGGATTGAGCCTGATCAGACACAAGGGAGCATGTGGAGTTTGGTTCAGGAGACCCTCCTGCTTCAAGCAAGGCCAAGAAAGAGGCATGAAACTGCAGCACTCCATGGAAGCAGGGCCCTGTTGGGTAAAGGGCAAGGAAATGTCTTAACCCCACCCATTTCCTGACATGCCGCCATTCCTATGGAGCACCCTGATGTTACTGTGCTCCATGGGGACAAACTACTAGCAGTCTGAATATATATAATTAATTACTTTTTTATTACTAATATCTCTGAACTCTTATTTGTAAGTCAGGTGCTAATCCAAACGTCTTACTCCCATTCATATGCTCATAGGCCAGCATTGTCTCCTGCCCACTGTTCCACCTTCAGGAGAAAAAAAAAACTGCTTCCATTTTCTAACCAGCAGCATATAGCCCTGTAAAATCAAATTATATTGCTGTTGTACTACTCCTGTACAGATTACTGCTAGAAATTCTTCAACTATTGTGGTGGCAGAGCCAGAATTCCCAGAATTCCAGCTATACCAAAGAAGCAGTTCCCAGAATTCCAGCTATACCAAATGGCTACCTTTTTTTAGTAATTTTCCCATCGTAAGAGACAGTACGGCCGTAGGCAAGAAATCCATAAACCTTTTACTCCAGAGTAGCTCCATTTGATGTCAGTAGGCCTACTGCAAAGCTAGTAGTTGGAGGGTGATGGGTAAGGGTGACAGTCATCAGGCAAAAACAAAAAAGAACTTTCTAAAAATATTTGTATTCTGTAAATACATTACTTTAAATCAATAAGGACCATCTTCAATATGTTCTTTGGGAGACTTTTGTGACCTTTCAAATAGGGAAAAAGTTCCCATCTCAGTGAAACTCTGCCTTGTACTTTCTTTTCCTCTGTCAGTTGCCCAGTTCTTAATAATGCACCCTGTTCGTGATCTTTTTTTCTGTGTAGAGTTCATGCGTTTGTGCTAGAGGTGTGCACCAGGGGCCCATGTTGTTTTTGGTTTTGGTTTTGGTTTTCATTATTTAAAGCTGCCATTTTCATTTTCATAAATGTAAAATTGTCATTTTCGTTTTTGCTTTCATTTTCCGTGGGTTTCAAGGAAAACACATTTTCAGCTGTAACATTTTTGTTTTTTATTATGTGTGGCTGAAACTTGTAGTGATTATACCGCCACTGGAAGGCATTATGTGTCCCAAAGTTCAAAAAGACTGGATAAAGGAATTCAATTTTATAAGTAGTTGAAATATATTATTTTGAACAAATCTTCATATACATTCTTAGCTGTAACTTCTTTACCTCACATTTAATGTAGATGGAAATTGGAAAGTTTATATCCCTTCCTATATTTACTATCTCTGTCAACTTTCAGAAGGATTGGATAAAGGGTTCTGGTGGTATGAGCAATTCACTTATAAATGTATGTCTGACTATAACATATTTTAGTCCACCCAGTGTACATGACATTTAGCAGGGCTGTATAACACGTTTACAATCATCTCTGCCAAATATCAGAAAGATGTGATAAAGGGTCCCAAAGTTATATGCCTGCACAGCATATGCAGATAAGGAACCTATGCCAGGGATTCTCTTACTTGTCATTGTGTTATAATATCTGTTTGTGATGCTAATTGGCCAGTAGAAATGTCAACCAAATATCCTTATTCTGTTTTGTTACCATCCCAACATCTCTCCCCCACTTGTTACTGGGAAGTCAGAAGCATCTGTTTAGGAAAGAGCCAATAGAGATTCTCTCATGTCCTCTGTGTCAGTGTTGCAGGATGTGATTGTGATGATAATTGACCAGCCTGGATGTGTAAACTATGTCTCCTGATTGCTGGGATACTATCCCCAAAGTCCCAATTATGCCCCTTCTATGCCCGCATGAATGCTGCCCCCTATGCCTGCCTTGAAGCCACTACTGATTGGTCCTGTAAAGCTGGAAGCATGTAGTAATTGGCCAGTGGATCTGTCTTTCAGTCTTTTGGGTTGCTTCGCATCCTCCCTCCTACAGCCTCTCTACCCCTGCCATGCCAAGTGCCTGCCTCTGACTGGCACTGCATGTGCTGCTATTTATCTGAATAATGGTCTTCATGGGGACAACAGCAATTGCTTATAAAATCAGGTCCCTTTATCAAATTGTCCTGTCGTTTGGCAAAGATGACAGGGAAGGAATGTGATACATTCCTGCTGAATGTCCTGAAAACAGAATGGAACATAAAAATGTTACAGCTGGAAATGTACATTCAAATTAATGTCTTATACCATCAGGACCCTTTATCCAATCTTTCTGAAAATTGGTAGGAGTATTAAGCTTGTGGAAGTACATAATATTCACAGGTTTTATGTAAATTGAATGGAAGATAAAAACGTTGTAGTCATGAATATGTATGGAGATTTTCCTAAAATCACAACATTCAATTGCTTCTAAAATCGGTTCCCTTTATCTAATCATTTTGAAATTTGGTTCACCTAGTGCGCTCTATTGGGAGTACAAACTCCCAAAGTTCCATTAGAATTGAGTAAGAAACAAAAAGTTATAGCCAGAAATACGTATTTCAATTTTCCCCCTTTATATAAAAAACGAAATGTTGTTTTCATTTCTATTTTCATTATTATTATTTGTCATTTTCATTATTGCAATAATGATGATGAAAATGACAATTTTCATTATCGTTATTGTAATAATGAAAATGACATGCACACCCCTAGTTTGTGCAAGGTTTGGTGGGTTTCACCTATATAGTTCCCATGGGGGTATTTAGTGCACTGAATGAGGTATACCAGATTTTTAGATATGCGGTGGTAAGTCCCTTGTAAAAGATCATGGACAAGAGCATGGATTCTACCATTGGCATTGACTTCTCACCAAGAGACCACTCTATTTCTGACCTCTCTGTCCTTGTCTGCAAAGGAAACTGATGCAACACCTTTAAAAGGCGAGCCTGGGAACAAAAAATGGACTCAGTTTGAATATGGGTTTCACAAGCCATTACAGAAATTTGTAATTCTAATGGTGGCTCCAGCTACAGGAAGCTAGCAGCTCTTATTTTTCCCACCTTCTTGCATTCCATCCTTCTGAATTGCAGACGTTCTTCCTGGGACTTGTTCTCACCTCCTCGCCCTTTGCCATTGTTTCCAATCACTGTATAAACACCACTGCTTTGCTCAGTCTCCTGTTCTAACTCCTGGCTTGCCTGATGAAGGACGGACCCGGTGAGATTCAAAATCTTTCCTACCTCCACCAACTGCAGTTGGTCCAATAAAAGATATCACTGTACTAATTTGTCTCTAAGTGGTGTTGGTAAGAGAATGGATAATGCCATTTCAGCAGCGAATATAAACTGCAAAATATTTTGCAGGATTATTTGATGGGGGCTTCCAACATGGAGACTAACTAGTACTGCTGGTGAGTGTGCACAAGCTTTTGGACAATTCAGCGCCCTTCCTGAGATATGTTACAAGCTAATAGGGATGGGTGAACGCGGTTCGGAGTTCGGCCCGAACTCAGCCTGTTCGGACGACCGAACCAAACTTCCGAACAGTTCGGAAAAGTTTGGATGAGTTTGGGGGTTGGAAAAACGTGACTGGAAGGGGGAGGCATCTGAGGAGCAGATTTCCTGGCACCAGGGGTGGACACCAGGGCTGGTTTCAGGGCCAAAAATACCGATACCGAAACAATTTCGGTACCGATAGCACTTTTTTGAATGTTTGGGCAAGTTCGAATGAACCGAACTCTGCTGAACCGAACAGCTGAACCCGAACTTGGGTTTTGAACCGAACGCCGTTCTGTTCGGCCATCCCTACAAATTAAATAAATGATAGCCTGTAGCAGCTTTCCTTTCTGTAGAAATTGTTTGCAAATCAGTGTTATAAACCTGACTGCTAGTTCAATATGACTACTGGCATAGTAGCAGCAGTGGTTCTCTGCCGTACGCTGAAATGGCCAAAGCTCTTTTTGTTTCATTAGTTCTTATTTTCACTTTGCTGAACAATTTTTTTTCAAACACTATGAAGAATTTGAAATTCAGTTTTCCTGACTCAAATTGCAACCATCAGAAATCAGCATACTGCAAAGAAGAAACCTGCAAAGTATAAACTGAATCCAGTTAGGCAAGATAATGTAAGAAAACATCCCCATCTACTGGTGTATCGAAACACCTTTGATTCAAGTATAATTCAGTGGAGAGAGTTTGGTGGCACAGCCATCTCTATATTAGAAATATCTTCTGTTTTACATACAGAACTGAAATGCAGAGGGCAGCATGTAAGATTAAAGGGCCAGATTCCTCTCTCATGCTGGTGTAGAACTACAGAAAGTCCATTGACCTATGCACAGAGTAACCTGGTTAACGTTCAGCACCTAAGAGTGAAATTAGACCTGAAATGTGGATTTTAATGCTATTCTTTTAAAGCTCCCAACTTAAGAATTAAATAATTTTATATGTGGAGAATCCTCTAGTCTGTTCTTACCCACACTAGTGAAAGTCAGGAATAACCCTACTGTAGAAAATGGAATTACTCTCATTTCATATTAGTAGAAGTGTTATCAGATCCAGCTAACTTGGTGTGTGTATGTTTGTGTGTGTGTGATATGAACACTAAGGCTGCTTTTACACATGACAAAAATGGGTTCCTATAAGTGCTTGAGATAATACCGGGTGTTATAAATGCTGAAGTTTCATAATGTGTGAACACACTATTCCCCTTTTATGCAGCAAGATCACGCAGCCTTGTAAGACCAACTAGATGCAACTCTTACAAGGCTGTGAGAACTCACTGCATAAAAGGGGAAAATGCGTTCACACATTACAAAACTTCAGCATTTATAACACCCGGTATTATCTCGAGCACTTACAAGAACCCATTTTTGTCATGTTTAAAAATGGCCTCTATGTGGTGAAAGCATATCAACTGATTCCATCTAGGTTCAGGGGCATAGCTATCATAGGGACAGGAGGGACATTTGTCCTGGGGCCTGGGATGGGAGGGGAGGCGGGAAACAAATCCTGTTCTGTTGAGGCATGGATGGGCAGAGATGGAGCTGAGTGGAATTGTCTGCAGTATACGTAGGACCTATATGGCAGCCAACACAGGATGGAGCAAGCACCAGTGGCAGCATGAAGTGAGCAGCACAGCCGCAGCCTCCAGGGCTCAGGCGCATCGGGCAGAGGAGGGAGAAGTGTTACAGTGTCAAGAATGTCTCTGGAGTCAGATCAGCGGACTCACCAGACTTGCCACGTAAGCTGACTGTTTTCTGCAATACATACACTGGCGGAAGGAAAGAGGGGAGGGGTGGGAAAGGGGAGAGGATGGTGATGACGAGGGGGGGGTCCATTCTTGAACCTGGACCTGTTACAACTTAGCTATGCCCCTGTCTAAACTGGAGTTCGTGTGGGAGCAGGTTGTCTCTAATTTAATTCAGAGAAATGCTTTGGGTCTGGACCTGCACCCTTTTCATGGTTTCCACCGATCCCTTGCAAACAGATGTAGGCTTGAAACATGTCACAGTTGTCAATAATTCTGGTGGAAGCCACCAAGCTGTTGCTGTTTTCCTGACATGGCATCTCCAGTCAAGTCCAATACTTGTTCCGCTGTTTGCTACTGCTTGCCGCCATTGCCGGTCACCATTTTAAGTGTTGCAAAGTGTCGGAATGTGTCGCAAAGTGTTGGGAAGTGCAGTTCACTTTGAATTGCAGGATCCCTCTTGACAGTATAAAAGATGGCTCACTCCCTTCCCCTTGCTCCCTTCCTCTCTCAAGGTAAGCTAGTGTGTTTACCTAATGGAGAGATCTCCTTCTATATTTGGCAAGTTTATTTGCTACTGTCCTTTGTTGTGTGCACCCCCTGCTCTTGCCTTCTCTGCATCCCGTCTCTTCTGCACCCTCAGGGTAGTATCGCTCCCCATGCCCTCACCTGCTGTTCACCGTCCTCTCCCCTCCCCTGCCTAAAAACTCCCCCATTTGGCCTCATTGCCTAGGACTTCCCATTCCCAGTGCCAGGGGAGGGGCAGTGTGCCAGGGTCTCCAAGATTCCCGTGTGCCCATCCTCTGGCCCCCTGAGTACCCCTCCAGCTCCCCATGTCCTCCCACCCCACCCCCTTTCCAGAGCTTTACAAAACTAGGTGGCAGCATGGGGAGGTTAAGTACAAGCTCTAAGCACCACATGGAAGTTGGGGATAGGGATGTTTAAGTGTCCAGATCATGGGTCTGTGCCATGGATCTGTACTCATCCTTATGTGCATGCCCTTACCTCTGAAGTGCCACAAATTGTCTGAAAGGTTGCAAAATACTGGCAACTATCGCAAAATGTCAGGAATTGTTGTAAACTGAAAAATGTCATCAGATCGGCAGCAAGAATGTTGAAACATTGACAGTAAACACTGAACAGCAAAACAGAAAACAATGCTGCCACTTCAGCCCTAACAGGTGTAGTATAGAGCCAGCCTTACCATGGGGAAGCCTGGAGCAATCACTCTGGACCCCGACCCTGCTCTTTCTTGGGGCCCCACAGTTGCCCACTACTTTCACCAGGGCAGGGTGTAGGGGCCTAAACATGATCACCTTTAGGGCCCTGTGGAGGGCGCCACTAGGGACCCCACATATTATCTTTGCTCTAGCAGCTGTACATTCTAAGGCCAGCTCTGAGTATATTAACCCATCACTAGTTGGATAGGACGAGTTTCTGCATCAAAGCATTACATTACTCCATTTCTGAAGTCATTTGACAGGAATCTTTTAAACTGATGTGCATGTTCCAAAGTGTAGCTTCTCAAAGTAAAAAAAGATATTAAAATTTCAACAGGTAAGAACTAGATAGGTGCTACTTTATTTCTTTTGTAAAGATTGCCTTTTATTGGGTCATCTTCTGCTGGTGAGGGTATGCAAGCTCTCAGACCACACAGGGCCCTTCCTTAGGCATGTAAATAGTGGGAAATATAAATTAATAGAATCATGAAGTTGGAAGATACCTCAGAGGTGTCATCTATTCATTCTCCTGCTCAATGCAGGAAATCCGCTGTTACAGCATTCCTGACAGATGACTGCCAGCCTCTGTTTGAAAACTTCCAGTGAAGGAGAGCCCACCACTGCCCTAGGCACTTTGGGTGATTTCAGACGTGACGTTGACACGGTGAACCACGGTGAATACCCACCTGGGGTCACCGTGTCCCGCACATCTGTTTGGCGGCCGCCAGATGTT
>QEPC01009174.1:163131-173766 GCA_003113815.1 Sphenodon punctatus | reverse complement strand
GAAGGCCTGGGCGAACAGCCACGTCTTGCAGGCTTGCCGAAACGCCAACAGACCTGGGGCCAGACGTGCTTCCTCCAGAAAAATTGTCATTTTCATTATCGTTATTGCAATAACAAAAACAACAAATAATAATGAAAATAGAAACAAAAATGACATTTTGTTTTTTAAATAAAGGGGGAAAATTGAAATATGTATTTCAATGTATTTTTGTTTCTTATTCAATTCTAATGGAACTTGGGAAGTTTGTACCCCCAGTGGAGGGCACTATGTGAACCAGCTTTCGAAACAATTAGATAATGGGAACCAGTTTTAGAAGCAATTGAATGTTGTGATTTTAGGAAAATCTCTATACACATTAATGGCTACAACATCTTTATATTCTATGCAATTTACATAAAACCTGTGAATATTACATCCCTCCACAAGATTAACACTCCTGCCAATTTTCAGAAAGATTGGATAAAGGATCCTGATGGTATAAGACATTAACTTGAAAATACATTTCCAGCTGTAACATTTGTATATTCCATCCTGTTTACAATATATTTGGCACCTACCTTCCCTGTCATCTCTGCCAAACTACAGGACAATTTTCTAAAGGGACCCAATTTTATAAGCAATTGATGTTATCCCCATGAAGACCATTATTCAGATAAATAGCAACACATGCAGTACCAGTCATAGACAAGCACCCAGGGGAAGAGAGACTGTAGGAGGGAGGATGTGGAGCAACCCAAAAGACTGACAGACGCATTCACTGGCCAATTACTGCATGCTTTCAGCTTTACAGGACCAATTGGTAGTGACTTCGAGGCGGGCATAGGGGGTGGCCCTCAGGCTGGTAGAGAAGGGACATAACTGGGACTTTGGGGATAGCATCCCAAGGGCATCTGAAGTCCCCCATTACTACTACTTCCTGCCTCCTTGAAAGATCTGCAGTTTAGGAAGGCATCATGCACGTCTTCTGCTTGGTTTGGTGGTCTGTTCTAGACTCCAACAATGAAATCATTTTTATTTCTTTCACCTTTTGTTTTTACCCAGGTGCTCTCAACAGGACTGCCATGCTCACTCTCATGGATTTCTGTGCAGTTGTATACATTTCTGACATATAATGCTACTCCCCTTCCATTTCTGTTGCATCTGTTCTTTTGAACAGGCTATATCCTTCGGTTACTACATTCCAATCATGGAAGTCATGAACAGTTGCAAGACGGGTATATGGCAGGTACATAAATCTGTCTTACGAATGTTCATATAGTTCTGATTCTGACTCTTTTTAAAAAAATAACTGAGAGGTCTTCTGTGACCTGAAAGCTTGTATGCCCTCACCAGCAGAAGATGGTCCAATAAAAGACCAGCGTAGCAAACACTCTCTCTTTCGATTAAAGATTGTGTAACATTCTGGGAAACGAATCTACGATGTGACCAGGATATCTTGCCGGGGTTCCTAAGCAAAGTGAGGGTTGGGACTTGTGGGTGAATTGATCTCTTCCTCCTCCTTAAGAACATGGAGGTTGCTTGCATCCTTGTGCTCACACTAAATCCTCTCAGCACTCACTGGGACTGTTCATAAAGTATGTTATGATTTTATTGATAATTTTAACACCCCGGTCCCTACACCGGTGTCAGTTTGTCACTCTAATACAGACTTTGCTCCAAAATGTATGCCACACAAATTATACCCCCTGCACACCATTAATGTAGATCCCCATTGATACGAAAAGAATATTTTTTTTCCTTTTCAAACACAGAAATATAATTGAAACATGAATAGCAAGAAGTCGTCTGATATTTTTCAAAAACTGCCCGTCAGCTTTTTGTTGTTCTCATTTTCTACAATCATCTCTGGTCTGTACCTGGAACCGCAAGACCCTCTCCCAGCTTTATGGTAGAGCTGAAATGGGTAGCACATTTGCTATCCGTAATATCCACAATATTAGAGGTGTGCACCAGGTCCCCATGTCATTTTCATTTTTTGTTTTCATTTTTGTTGTTCAAAAATGTCATTTTCATTATCGTTAACAGTGTCGTTTTCATTGTCATTATCGTTTTTATCATTTTTGATATCGTAGTTGGTATTTGTTATTGATATTGATATCGGTACCCTTTCAAACGAAGATTTTATTTTTGGTATCGGTATCATTATTGATTCCCATGCACAACTAATATTTAAAATCTAAAAATCTAAAAATATTAAAAATTTAAAATCTAAGGGAGATGGGAAGTGAAAAGGAAAACTATCTATTATCTAATCAGTTATCTGTATAACTATTCTAATATAATCTATATGTCTATAATATATATATAAAATCTACATTATGTATATAAAATCTATACTACCTATCTATATATAATGTACAGGGGGGAGAAGGGCAGGGAAAGGGAGAAGGTAAAATGTAGGGTATGACGAAGGAAAGGTATTGGTGATAATACCACATAAATAAATAATACAATTAAATAAATAATATGAGGGCTAGGGAGAATTTTTATCTGCAAGCACCACAGTTCTGTCAACGCAACCTGACCAGCAGAGCTCTCACAGAATGGAGAAAAAAAACATGGCACTCCCATTATAAAGAGTTGCAGTTAGGGCTGTAGCGGAATATCACAGCGGTAGCTATTTCCGGCAGAAACAGTGTTTCCGCAATTAGTGGAATGGCATGGCAGAGGCTTTCATTCCACGGTTCCGCTTATTTAATTCCGCAACTTAGTGGAATCGTGGAAACATTACATTGTCGCTATTTCCGCAATTCCGCCAGCGCCACAAAATAGCGGAATAGCGAATTTCCGCAATTTTTCTGCAATTTTTCCACAATTCCACGATTTGCAGAATTCCGGCGGAATTAGCAGAATATCCGCAGAAAAGTCGCGGTGTGGCGCGGGCAATTCCGAAATGGCGGAACGGAATTGCGGCGCGGTAAAAGCTGCTGCCGCATCAGCCCTAGTTGCAGTGGCCTCCCCTAGAACCTCCCCAATTGGTTGTGGGAGGCAGTAGGCATTGAGCAATCACAGAGGGCCATGAGACTGCTGGGGCCTGCTTGCGCTGCTCGTTGGCCAGCGATACATCCATCAGACACTGCTGAGCTGCTGGCGTCTCCAACACAGGCACAGTTCAAGAGTTCAACCCTGTTAAAACTCCGAGATGTCTGCTCTCTCATCCCCTCTCCACATTTTCCCTCCAAAACCAACTGCCACAGCACTAATAATAATGACAATGATAAAAACATTGTCGTTTTCATTTCTTATCATTTTTTGTATCGTTTTTGGTATCGTTATCAATATCATTATCATTATCGATGATATCTATCAATATCAATGTTGTTATCAGTATTCTCAGTTGTCATTTTTGGTATTCTCGGTTGTCTTTGTTGTTTTGTCATTATTCTCGGTTGTTGTTTTCGTTATTGTAATAACAAAATGACAATTTTGTTATCATTATTGTAATGAAAACAACATGCACACCCCTATACAATATTGAGTTACCTGTTCCTAAGAGATAGGCAAGCACTGTTCTGAAGGGTAGAGAAGGGTTCCATGTTAACAGTAGTTGAACATGGGTCAGTTGGTCCTAAGAGTTGTCTATTGTGTACTCGATTGGAACTTGAGTACTGACTTGGGCACCCACTTACCTGAAAATATCAGGTATTACCATTATCGACTTACCAATTTACTGATCAGAAGACCAGAAAATCAATACTAAAAGTCAGAACGTTGGACCAGGAATCAGTAAATCGGGTAGCCCATTGAACACTAATCGGGTACCAATTAGTACCTGACGTTTCCAGGTACCGTAATTAATTATGGGTACCATCATTTTGACGGGTATACCCATTTTTGCAGTACTCTATTTCAGATCTACTTTAGGGATGCCTGTATCTAGAGAATAGGGAACCACACTAGAATGGTAGCCCATGCAGGGGTGTGTGTGTGTGTGTGTGTATGTGTATGTACACGTGCGCATCCTCATGCTCCAGAGACCTGTACAGTATGCGGAGAGAATAGGGTGAATTTAGGAGGCAAAGAAATCCAACAACATACATAGGAAATAGTCAGAATATGAGGACAGCAGGGAGGGCAGATGGCAGAATAGACAAGGATGAAGTTAAATGGGAGGAGGTGTAGAGACAAGGCAAGAGAGGAAAGCAAGTAAATGTACCTGTATTTACATAAATACCCACATACTAAATTATTGTGTCATAAACCAAAACATATGGTTGTAAGGTCAGCCAAGTACAGCTTCCTGTTAATTCCATCATGGTACCCATGCAGCCAAGGTCCACAGTGAGGTTTTCTCAGTGGCTGCCCCACAGCTCTGGACCTCCCTCCCACTGGGAAGTTCATCAAAGGCCAAGCCTGAACATCTTCTCAATCCAGTGTAAGACCTTCCTATTTGGTAAGGCATTTGCTGAACAGGGATGGTGGAGGGTTTTGTGGGGAGGGGGCGCAGGGGATTAATTTATACTGGATTTTCCTTGTATTGTAACTTGCCCTGAACCCTCAGGATAGGGTTGGCTATAAGTCTGAACAAATAAATAAATTTTCAAAAGTCAGTGGCCAGTCTTTGAATTTTCACTAGGGTAATTGGCATTAGAATTTCACCTATGACAGCAAAGCTACTCCACCTCACCCAAACCAGATATAACCCCTGAGAACTGTGGCATTCTTCATCTGATGCCCTGTGAGTCTAGTAAGCAAGAGTAAAAGCCTTTTGAGTTCATTTGGTCTTTCACGAAGTGGTGAGGGGGGGGAAATGTACTGCCTGGGACACTCTATAAAAAAGGTGTGTTCTGCCTCCTCTGAGTCTATCATCCTACATGGTAAAGTAGAAGATCAATACTGAAGAAAAACCTCATGGAAAATGAAACTGGCAGGGTTGTAAAACAAACATCCTATTTGTCAAAGCTGGAAAATGAAAAGTAAATCATAAAACTGTCTGTACTCAGAAAAGGGAGAGTAAGAAAAAAACCTCACAGCTTTAGATATATAGAACTATTCTGAGAGAGAGATGTGGGTAGGACTTTGTTTTTTACATCTAAAATAATTTAGTCTCCAAGAAGCCCCGCAATATCAGTATTGAGCACATCAGACTTTTACTGCTATGTATGCTAGGAGCTGAAACAAATAGATTTTTTTTTAGTTGCAGATATTATTTGCATTTTCAGTTTACACTGGGATACAGTGGTATGCTGTCAGGAATCGTTCCCTTAAGAACACAAACAACTCTGACTCTCCCTTCCGTTACCTCTGGAACCTCACCCAAGACCCAAGCCTGAATGACTTTCAGGAGCAATGCAAGACCTTCCATTTTGGTCAGGTGTTTAGTGGGCAGGAATAGGCTTTTTTGGGTGCTGGTGGTGTTGAGGGGAGAGTGATGTCTGGTTACCTTGAGGTTTATGCACTCAGAGACCCTCAGAAGGCACTCCTTGTGGCTGGATGTGGCAACACCCGGCAGATGTCTTTTTCCTCCTGATTTTTTATTGTTAACATTATTACAATCGGTCTACAGACCATTAAATTTCCATTGGCAAATACAATGTTAACAACACTTTAACAAATATTGATTGACGAAAAAGAGAAAAGAAGAAAATATCACAAAAATCATAACAGCCAAAATAAATTTAAAAAACAAAATAACCACAATAAAAAATATGGATTATTTTTATGAATCTCTGTGACAGGTAATGTTGTTGAGTCTCTATGGGCGAAGGATTATATTATGGGATTGTACCTGTCGAATAGCATATTTATCAAAGCCTTTGAGTATCCTTTTTTTTCCCCTGAGGTATTTGCAGTCTAGTAATCATATGGTCAAAAATTTCTCATATTTGTGTCAATGAGGAAAATGGCTTTTCGATGGACATGATATACCGTAGTCATTCTCCCTTGGATGGGGAGTTGGATCAGTCAGTCATGTCTGAAGTTAGCGCTGGCAAACATCCCTGGGGCAGCTGGCTATGGGTCAAAGTGTGCGTTTAGTAACAGTGACAGGTGAACTTGGCCTGTTTTTAGACGTGTGTCTATCTTCACGAACTTCACAATCCACTTTCAGCAATCTTGTGAGGGTAGAGTTTAGATGTGCCTCCCCGCACCGGAAGTCATCTGGCCACCATTGGAAATGGTAGCTCCAGGTGACTTGCACATTCTTTTAAAAACCGGATTTGTCAAACCTCAATATCAGGTTTTGACAAATTCGGTTTTAAAAAGAATGCACCAGGCAAATTCCGGTTCAGGGAGACACATGAAGATCGAGGCACATCTAAAAACAGGCCAAGTTCACCCGTCACTGTTACTAAACGCACACTTTGACCCATAGCCAGCTGCCCCAGAAATCTAAAAGCGCCCAAGTGCTGTTTGTAAAGGTGAGAGGCACTTTGTAAATATGAGTTTATAATGTTCCTTTGGAAATGCATGTTCCTGATGCCAGTACAGATTATTTTATCTCACCTAAGTGATGAATTAATTTTTCAGTGTCCCCAATGTAAAACAATCACAATATTCTAGGAACTTTTACCCAATTGGATCTTGCAGCACTTTGTAAATAATTAGCTCTTTTCATGGCAATGCATTTTCCTACTGGAACAATAAAATGCAGACAAATATTCCTGCAAAAGAATGTGTTGATACCTTTATATTCTACGATTAGGTGCACATGACTTTTTGTAGCATAAAGGCTGAGTAACTTTGCCTGTTAATTGTATGATTTGGCAAAATACATGAATTAAGTTTTGCAGTAGCCACAATTTTTTATTTATATTTGTGAATTTTCTTCCTTTGTGGGGTTAGATAAGGATTTTGATGCTATTTAATGTTTTTGTAGTTGAAAATAACAGAAGTAACAGAAGAGGGCAGCAAAGTACATATCACCTGAGATAAATAAAAAGCCTTATGCATTAAATTTCCTCTGCTGAGTATTTTCATGCTTGGCTGTTAACAATATATATATCTTTTCTGCTCAGAATTAAAGACTATAAATTAGTGCTGGAAATTAGGGATGTGCAAACGCGGTTCGGAAGTTCGGACCAAACTTGAATAGTTCGGTTGACCAAACCGAACTTTTGAATCGAGCTCAATTTTTGAACCGAACCGAATTTCTGAACTCAGTTCTGTTCGCACATCCCTACTGGAAACAGAGAGTGGATTTTGTATTTTCAGATATTATTTACATTTTCAGATAGCTCTCTGAAAAATATTCTCTACCAAAATGGATATTTGATAGGGTTGAAATTTGATCTCGAGTTTTTCTCAGTTATTGTTGAGAAACATGATTCCTGACTCGCTTTAAGCAAAAAATTATAAATGAGAAAAATACCGATTCTCGACATTTCTCAGTCGAGATTTTTTTCTCAAAATACCGTTTACCATTACCGTTTACCGCAAATGACCATTTAGCATATACTGATTTATCGTGTACTACCTTGCACTTGCGCATTACTGGGATGAAAACAGTACATAGTAAGTGGTATACGGTAAATTGGTATACAGTAAATGATACATTGTGGTTAACGGTAAATGGTATTTCAAGAGAAAATTCTCAACCAAGATTTTGGTCTGTTATCAAGATTGTATTGAGATCTCGGTGACAATTCTTGGCACACATTTTTGTGAGAAAAAAATTGCTGCTTATTTCAGCCCTACATATCTGCGTTTTTGTTGTTGGTTATTTGGTTGTTTGGATATTTGACAGTTTGGATACTCAGTTCAGCACAAGTAGCTTCAATGAAGCAACCAAATAATGAAATATCCAAGTAACTGAAAAAATGACTTGAACAAACAAAGTGGATATCAAATGAAGATGGCCCCAAATAGCAGAGGCATGCACTTTGTTTTCATTTTTAAATTACTAAAGCGAACGAAGCCCAATTTGTTTCAGCAATTAAAATATGAAAATGGATGAATAAACAAACTTATTGTTTGCTGTTATCCATTTTCATTTTAAAAATAAAAATAAAATTAACAAATCTTCACTTGTGCACATGGCCGCCAGGGCTGTTCTGCACATGTGCACCCTTTTCCAAAATGGTATCGATGCTTCCAGCACCAATTTAGGAAAGGGCACACATTTTATTTATTTATTTATTTACTTATTTATTACATTTTTACTCTATCCTTCTCCAGCGATTCAGGGCAGCTTACAAATACAAAAATATAAAATACAATAAAATTCATTTCAATCCCTTAAAACCCCTACACATCATCCCACACACCCACTCCACCTTTTATTCCTACCTGCCACCCACCAGTCTCCTCCCCAAGGCCCTCTACCCAATCCCACCCAACCCTATTCCTGCCTGTCAAACACCTAGCCAAACAAAAAACCCGTACAGCTCCTCCAGAAGACGAACAGGCTCGGCTTAGGCGGAACTCCAAGGGAAGTTCCATAATAGGTGCTGGTGGCCCTTTTGTGTGCATGCAGTAAATTTTTTAACATTATTTTTTATTTTTTTCAATTTTAAAAATGAACAAAATCATTGTGCATGCACAAAATGGCCACTGGATCTTTCTGTGCATGTGAAGGCCTTTCCCAAAATGGCACTGGTTCCAAAATGGCACCATTTTGGAAAAGGGCTTCGCATGCACAGCCCAGTGGCCATTTTGCAGACACACAGTGAATCCCCCCCCCCCATTTTAAAAATTCTTTTAAAATAAAATAAACGAATCCCTCCCCCAAAATAGCAGGATCATTTATGAAAACCCCTGGAAATGAAAGGTTTTTTGTAAATTAAAATGAAAACGAAAACAGTAGGGGTGCCTTCTGCACACTCCTACCAAACAGCAGTTATCCATTTCTGTGAATATGGTTGGAATTTGGAGCTATTGTTAGATACTGAAGCCTGGTGGATACGGTGTTGGACTTGGACCTGGGAGGCCAGACTTGAATCCTGTCTTAACCATGAACACAGTGGATGGTAAGCCATTATCTGTCAGCCTCAGTTTCCTATCTGTAAAATGGGAAATAATAATGGGTGGAAACAAATGTAAAAGGTGGCGCATCGCCATCACAACCCTACTTGGACCAGGGCATAGTCTGGGGGTGAGAGCCAGGGCTAGCCACCAACATGGTCCAGGGCAATTCTGGGCCAACATCTGACAGCCCCAAAACAGATGTGCCAGTGGCTTACGGGTCAAAGTGGGCCACTCAGTGTCCTACCTCACAGTTTGTCATGAGGCTGAACTGGCTAAGCATTGCAAAATACTTCGTATGCTGCGAGTGCCATAAAAATTATAGTAATACAATTATTTCCCACAAATATTTGTTTCAGCCCTGTATAAATTGGGCCTGCAAAACTGTGCAAGTTAAAGATCATTTAATAATTTAATTGCACCATTTTACAGGGATTAGGGTCACTGCTTTGACCAAACTTAAACCAACAAACTTCTATAGGAGGGGGCAGCTGGTCTCATGGTCAGTAAGCATAATAGATCTTTCCAACCCCTCAGTCCTCTGTAGAAGAGGTGCACAATTTATTGCGCCAGCCCACTCAGGTTTTTCTGTTGTTGAGCTGCAAGTGTGGGTGATTTCAGACGTTACGAGATCACGCTGAACCACACTGAACCACGCTCAACCCCCCCGCGGGGCCAAAGGGCCCCGTATCGTCTGAAAGTACCCAGAGTTCCACTGTCGAACAGCTCTTACCATTTGGAAATTCTGCTTTCTACTTATGAAATCTGCTTTTTTGAAATTTTAGCCTTCCATTCAAGGGCAAAAGAGAGAACACTAGAACAGATCTTTGCCATTCTCTCTGTGACAGCCTTTCAGGTAGTGGAAGACTGCTATCATGTCTCTCCTTAGTTTTCTCTTCTCTAGGTTAAACATATACAGCTACTTCAACCTTTCCTCATAGGACTTGATTTCTAGACCCCTGGCCATCTTTGTCATCCTCCTCTGAACCCGTTCCAATTTGTTAATGTCCTTCTTAAAGAGTGGTGCCCATAACTGGGCACAGTACTCCAGATGAGGTCTGAGCAGTGCAGAATAGAGTGGAGCTATTGCTCCTCATGACTTGGAAATGATGCTTCTGCTAACGCAGCCTAAAATTGCATTAGGCTTTTTTGCTGATGCATTGCACTGCTGACACATGTTCAGTTTGTGATCAACTACAATCTCCAGATCCTTTTCAAATGTGTTGCTGCCAAGACAGGGACCCCTCAACCTGTATTTGTACATTTTATTTTTCTTACCTAAATGCAGAACATTACCTTTATCTCTGTTGGACTTCATTTTGTTAGTTTAAACCCAGTATTCCAGTTTATCAAGATTTTGAATTTTATTTCTGTCTTCTAAGATGTTAGCTATCCCTCCCAGTTTTGTCATCTGCAAATTTAATAAGCATGCCCTCTACTCCCTCATTCAAGTCATTAATAAAGATGTGGAAAGTACCAGACTAGGGATGTGCATGTCATTTTCATTATTATTTATTTATTTAATTTTATTTATTTATTTATAAATATTTGTTAGTCGCCCCCTCATGCCTATGGCATCTCGGGGCGGCTTCCAGCATAAAAACACAAAATAAAATTAATTAGAACAATATTTAAAAATTACAATCCCCACCCCCCACCCCACCCTCCCCTCTGAAGGCCTGGGCGAACAGCCACGTCTTGCAGGCTTGCCGAAACGCCAACAGACCTGGGGCC
>QEPC01009174.1:134709-154960 GCA_003113815.1 Sphenodon punctatus | reverse complement strand
AAACAGGACAATGCCTGGCACAATAGGGGAACCTCCTGTTGGGAAGGTTAACAGTTAGGGATAAGAGATTGAAAGGACCCCAGTTCAAAGGGGGAAGTGGGAGGGTTACCTCTTCCCCCTTTTTTGGGATAATTAATAAAGAGTGCGGCCGTTCAAACCCATATATTGTGTCCTCGTCTTCTTTGGAGGGGGGTGCGTCGACAAACAACAGTGGGTTTGGATTTAGCACATTGGCCAGAGGTTTCTCACCAATGTTGTAAGCTTTTTGTAGCAATTTTGCATAGATAAATAAAGAGTTTCTCTTTCATTTGTTTACAGTAGTAACTGAATCCTTTTAGATGAAGGAACTGGATTATTTAGTCATGAAAAAAGAAAAATATTTGGGGTGATTTGATAAGTTTTGAACTATTCAACTGTGGTGAAATTTAGTCTCTTGTAACTGAATGCTAGGAATTAAAATCTCCATGGTAATTTTTATTGGATTGAGTATTGCTTCTAGCTTTAATAACGATTTTTTTGTATCATCTCTTAACATTGATTGCTTATTTTTGTCATTGGACAGCATACAGTACCAAACACAGTCCCATTTCTATGAGGTCTGCTTGAGACAAAGCTCTGAAAAGGCAAATTGGATAAATGTCTTGCTGGTTTTTGGAGGACAAGAAGCTGTCACCTGCCACTGAGGGCATTTTCACATGTTCCAGACTAGTTTTTATAAACTCCGGTGTTTATTAGTCCATACACACAGAGTGGTACCTTTTTAGATAGACAATCTAGTCCAGACTAGCCGTGTGAACAGAACATTGTAGTTAGTATGGTTCTTAGAGTCTCTGTGGCTGTTTCAGTTCTGTGCTGCTTTTTGACTGTCCCGTTGCGATGTTTTCTGTGACTGAAATGTCACTTCATGAGATCCTACAAACCACAGAGGCATATAATGCCTAGAGTCTTCCTAGGGAAAAGACTCTGACCAGAGTCTTTCCTCTGTTCCCTTTAATTCCCTTTAATTCAATTCCCTTGTCCCCTTTAATCTAAGCCCCCACCTGACTTAGCATTCCTGCTTCCCACCCCTTGTTATAATCACAGTCCTCCTACAACACAAACCACCATGCCCTGGCTAGGGTTGCCACCTCAGCAATTTTTTAAGGAACACTTATGAAAAATGTTTTATGTGACTGAAACATCACTTTATATGATCCTACAAACCATAGAGACATAAAATGCCTAGAGCGTCTGTCAGGTCTTGCCACTGGACTCTGTGGCAATAAGTACTGGATAGTCAACTAGTTCAGACTAATAAGCACTAGCAATTCAGATGGACAGTAGTCTGGACTACTTTAAGAACGGTTCTTATAAAACCCAGCGACTGGGGTTCTATAACAACTGTACTTATTTCTTAGTCCGGACTAATAAGAACCGTTGACAGGCTGACAGCGTTCAGACTGACAAACTATTCCAGACTGCACTCAATTAGTCCGGACTAACTGTCCATGTGAGAATGCCCTTGCCAATGCCTTTGTATTTTACCATTACTTGACATTGAATCCAGTAGCCTGGAGCTCCAGTTTATCAGGAAGTTGATAGCTACTTGATGAACATTTGGCCAGTGACCCCTTTAGACAGACATCTCTGCAAACAGGTGACTGGTACATGTAAAAGAAGCCTAATATTGTGTGACCTTGAAATCTCCAGTGTAGGCTGTGTGAGAAGCGGGTGCATGCCAGCTTCCCATCACACCATTAGATGGAAAGAGCTACATATGGAGATGGTGATACTGAGGTGATACTAAATTATAACTGCTTTTTAGGCTAGTGAGTCTGTGATATGAATTTGCTACAGGGTTATTGGATTTGGATTTTTGTAAAATATTAACTACATGAAAGCCTTTTTGATTTAAACACCACTGACAGCATTTAAATCAAGCAGGTCAGGGCAGAGCAAGTAAATTGCAAATGTAATGTTTCAATAAATCGAGTGAAGGATTGCAATTTTGTTTTCATCTGAATTTTATTAGGATGTTCTACAGTTCAAATTAAAAGACTATTTGACTTCCTTTTTCAGCAGTATAATTTTATGATTTCTGGAATTAATAATTTCCGTGTTATGGCAAACAAGATAAAACCCAGCTTTCATTATTGACAGAGCTGACTTGAAATTGTCTTTGAGTTCTTGTAAACACGCTGCAGTGGGTAGGATGCATTTGATGGAGACAAAGTAGTTCAGATGATATCTTTTATTGAACCGACTTCTGTTGGTGAGAATGTGCAAGCAAAATTCTCACTAACAGAAGTTGGTCCAATAAAAGATATCTTCTGAACTACTTTGTCTCTCTGGCCCTTTTTGTCTTATATTTATGAAGCTTTACATTCCCAACTTCAAAAGTGACTGGGGAACTTAATAAAGTACATATACATAGGCACGTCACACTTCTTGATGGTTACATAAGGCAGCAACTAGTCTACGCCATTTAACTCAATTCTTCAAGGTCTCTGCTTTCATGCCATGTCTGTTGAAATCCTCTGTAACTGTCCTTCCACATGTTTTTCTTGGTCTTCTGCAGTCTTCTTGGTCCTGGTCTGCTGATTTTCATCTCATAGAGTCCAAGTTCAGAATGTGCCACTAGGTCATCTAGTCTTGACCCTCTGTATGCAACTGGCGCCAAATTCTACCATGTCACCCCAAAAAGCAACCTATTTGTCCAAACTAAAAGCATAAGAACTAGGGAGCCAGACCAGTGGCCCATGTAGCCTGGTATCTCGACTCTGACAGTAGCCAGCACTGGATCCTTCAGAGGAAGTGAGTACAAAGGAGTGACCTATCCTCTATTAGTCACAAGGTCCGTGGCAATGGGTTCTGCAGATTAGCTGTGGATTGTGTGAAAAAGTTCTTCCTTTTGTCCATTTAAAACCTGCTGCCACCTAATTTAATTGAATCAGTTTAGGATTGCAAGAAAGGGTAAATAACAGCTGCTGCTTTACTTTCTCAGCACCATTCATTATTTTTTTTTAAATCTCCATCAAATTTCGTCTCAATTCCCACACCTTTTTCTAAGGCAAAGAACCCTGATGTTTATTATAATCCATATTATTGCTTGTTGCAGGCAGGGATAACAGAGGCTGAGGTGCCCTAATGCCAAAAGCCATCTACGATGGCAGAGAGCCAGCTTAAAGAGATGTACCAAGATGAACTTTGCCATTGCCTTCCTTGAATCTTCAATACGAGTGTGCAATTCGTTTTTGTTATAACAAAAATGAACATTTTAATTTTCTTTTTTGTTGTTGTAATAACGAAAACAAAAAATAATGAAAACAAAAATGAAAACAAATTTTTGTTTTTGAATTAATGGGAAAATACTGAAAAACGCATTTCTAGATGTACCTTTTTTAATTCTGGTGAAACTAGGGGAGATTGTACCACCAACAAAGTGGTACTATTTGTAGCATATGTTGGAAAGAAAGGGAACCAATTTGATAAGCAATTGAATGTTGTGTAATAAGCAATTGAATGCTGTGATTTTAAGAAAAGCTTAAGACACATTCCTGTCTACATATTCTTTACCTTACATCCAATTTTCATGAAACTGAGAATATTATGTCACTCCACAAGATAACCAATCCTGCCAAATTTTAGAAAGATTGGATAAAGGGTCTTGCTGTTATAAGTCATTAAGTGGAAAATGCATTTCTGGCTGTAACATTTTTATATTCCATCCTGTATACAAGACATTTAGTAGGAATATAGAACACATCATTCCTGTCATCTCTGCCAAACTACAGGACACTTTGATAAATGTTCCCAATTTTATAAGCAATTGAAGTTGTCCCCTTGAACACCATTATTCAGATAAATAGCAGCACATGCAGTGCCAGTCAGAGGCAGGTACTTGGCATAGCAGGGGGAGGGAGGATGAGGAGCAACCCAACAGACTGACAGATGCATTCACTGGCCAATTATTGCATGCTTCCACCTTTACAAGAACGATCGGTGGTGGCTTTGAGGCAGGCATAGGGGGTGGCCCTCAGGTAGGCATAGAAGGGACATAACTGGGACTTTGAGGATAGCATCCCAGCAATCGGAAGACATGGTTTATACATCTGGTCTGGCCAGTTATCATCACAATCACATCCTGCAGCACTGTGACAGACAACATTAAAAAATCTCTATTGGCTCTTTCCTAATCAGATGCTTCCAACTTCCCAGTAACAAGTGGGGGAGAGAATTTTGGGTGGACTGGTCACAGAACAGAATGAGGATGTTTTGTTGACATGTCTGCTGGCCAATTGGCATCCCAAACAGATCTTATACCAAAGTGACATGTAAGAGAATCCCTGGCATAGGTTCATTCTCTGCATATGCTGTGCAGGCTTATACAATTGATACTCTTTATTATATCTTTCCAATACTTAGAAGAGATGATCTGGAAGGTGTGAGATACAGCCCTACCAAATTTCTTTGACATTGGTTGGACTACAAAGATGTTACAGGCAGGCATACACTTATAAGTTAATTGCTTATACCACCAGGACCCTTCATCTGTCTTAAAGTTGGCATAGATAATAAACCTGGATAGGGGTATAAATGTGCCAAGTTTCATCCACATTAGATGGGAACAAAAATGTTACAG
Organism: Sphenodon punctatus; assembly: GCA_003113815.1. NCBI lineage: Eukaryota > Metazoa > Chordata > Lepidosauria > Sphenodontia > Sphenodontidae > Sphenodon > Sphenodon punctatus. Next base: position 150,339 of record QEPC01009174.1, on the reverse strand, counting down.
CCAGGAATGTATATGCAGATTTTTGCAAAGTAACAATGCAACTGTGTACAAAATCCGATTTCTTTACCCAATATTCCTGAAGGCAAATAATGCCTTCAATTGTTGATACAATCCCTCAATGTTTCATCCAAATATAATGAAGAACAAAAATGTTACAGCCAAAAATGTGTTTTCCATTGAAACCAATGGAATTTTGATATTTATGAAAACAAAACGGAACAATTTAAATAACAAAAAGAATAACAACATGGGTCCCTGGTGCACACCTCTAATCTTTAAAACATATTAATCAGTTCCATCCTGACTTTATACATAGACCTCCTACTAAATCCATGCTCTGATCTAAACTCCCCACAAACCTTTATCCAGACTTAGCAACATTTATGGGATGCTAAATTTGAGAATCTGTTCCTCTGTTAGAGTCCCACAAAACTGTCGCTAGGAAGGATTCAACATTTGCCACAGTCCCATCTCATTATTTCCAGCCATGGTTCTCAGAAGTGTGTCTATAATTTGGGAGCAACACATTCTATCACAAGAAAGACTGTGTGACAAATAGTACCAGTGGGGCTGCTTCAAGGAAAGATTCAAGCCTTATTTTGAATCAAAAAGGTTATGGCTACTCAGACTTCTATGAGCAGCTCCAAAGACCTTGTACTGAGAGTGTGACTGGCAGCAGTGTGTGAGAACCCGATGATACTTGATGGAGAAGAAGAAATCAATTAGCGATATGAGGCAATAGTGCTATAAATGCCATCATTTGGCAGTTACATTAAACGGCTTTCCAAGGTCTTTTCGGAAGAAGTTTTGACTTTGGGGAAGAAAGTGTTTTGTTGTTAGTGTAACAGGCCAGAGTGCTGGTGGGCACTGGCAGTGTGGTACATGAAGGGAGCCAGTGTGCCAGCAATAGGGATGTGTGAACAGAACACGGTTCGGATGTTTGGTGGTTCAGTTCGAAACCCGAGTTCGGGTTCGGTTGTTCGGTTCGTCGGAGTTTGGTTCAGCTGAACTCAGCCAAACCTCTGAAAATAGTGCTATCGATACTGATACCGATATCGAAAACTTTTTTTCAGTATCAGCATCATTTGGCCCTGAAACCACCCCAGGTCTCCACCCCTGGTGCCAAGAAGTCTGCTCCTCAGCTGCCTCCCCCTTCCAGTCATGTTTTTCCCACCCAAAGTCACGTTTTTCCCACCCCCAAACTCATCCGAACTCTTCTGAACTGTTTGGCTGTTAGAACGTTCGGTTCAGACGTTTGGTTCGGTCGTCCAGACAGGCTGAGTTCGGTCCGAACATCCGAACTGCGTTCGCACATCCCTAGCCAGCAAGGTGGCAGTGTCAGCAGGAGTGCTAGTCCTGATAACTGAGAAAGACAGTGACTAACTGGACACAGCTAAGTTGGGTGTGGCTGTGGTCAGCCAAGGGAGAGCTAAGCCCGGGGACTAGCTTGGTGCTGTGTGGGACTGCAAGGGTGTAGGACTTGCAGAGAGACCTCTTGTTGTTAGAGGCAGCAGTCGGAAGGGAACTGGTTGGAAAGGACATGGGGTGAAAAGTCAGGGCTGGAAAGCCTGCCCTAGAGACTGAAAGAAGTGCTGATATCAGTTGTGATGTTAGGTAAGCCAAGGGGCTTTGTAGAAGTCAAGATGGTGGTTGCCTAGACTGGGGAAGGCTGAAAGAGCCTGTTGTATATGAAAGCAAACAGACAGGCTGCTTGACCCTGAAGAGAGAGAGACTTATTGGTTGAGCTGTATAAATAAAGACATTTGTGCTGCAACCCTAAGAGACTATTGCATGTTTGGGCCCTAATCCTGAGGGACCTACAGCTAGCAAGCCTTCACCCTGTCACAGTTAGTTTTCTGGATTGTACAAGGTAAAGAGAGGAGCTGTGTAAGCAACAGTGGTGTTGCTGCATGGTCTTTCGGTCTCTGATTAAAGACTGTTCTTAAGACAAAGTTGTTTCCTAGGAACTGGAAACAAAGTAGTTCAAGTGATGTATCTTATCGGACCAACTTCTGCTGATGAGAATGTGCAAGATTTTGGGCCACACAATGATTGTGGGCTTCATCAGTTATTTGGCCATGGTAATATCTGGTATTTTGGGTAGTCCGTTACCCATCTCAGTATGTAGATAGCAATCAGGCATCTGATAGGTTACCCAAAGTTGCAGATGTTACCTGCAAGTAAAAAAATTGCTACCTGTTTCACCTCTAGTTACAGGATATGCTGCTTGAGGGCAGGGGTGTGGAGTAGATGATACATGAGCTCCCTTCCAACTTTACAGTTCCATGACCTTGGAGTACATCTGGACCCCTTGCTGCACCTGGACTGTCAGGTTGTAGTGGTGACCAGAAGCGCTTTTCACCAATTTCACCTGGTGAGGAGGCTGTGGCCTTTTGTCTCTGATTCGGACTTGGCCACTGCTTTCATCACCTTGAGGCTGGGTTACTGCAATGAGCTCAATGTGGGGATGCCCTTGATTACTATTTGGAAGCTGCAGCTGGTACAGAATGCGGTGGCCCAGCTCCTGTCAGGGATGGGTTACCGGGAGGACATTACACTGATGCTCCGGAGTGTGCACTGTCTGCTGATAGCTTTCTGGGGTGTGCACCAGGCCCCCATGTCATTTTCGTTTTTCATTTTCATTATTCAAAAATGTCAATTTTGTTATCGTTATTAACAACAATGTTATTTTCGTTATTGTTGTCGCTATCGATATCATTATCGGTATCATTTCAAACAAAGATTTTATTTTTGGTATCGGTATTGTTATCAGTATCAATTCCCGTGTGCAAATAATATCTATCTAAATCTAAGGGAGAGAGGGGAAGGGAAAAGGAAAACTAACAATTATCTAATTAATTATCTATATAACTATTCTAATCTAATCTATATGTCTATAATATATATCTAAATCTAATCTATATGTCTATATATAATGTGCATGGGGGGGGAAGGGCAGGGAAAGGGAGAAGGTAAAATGTAGAGTATGAGGAAGGAAAGGTATTGGTGGTAATACAAGGGCTAGGGAGGATTTTTTGTGTGCAAGCACCACAGTTCTATAAACACAACCTGGCAAGCAGAGCTCTCACAGAACAAAGGTAAAAAGCCTGGCCCTCCCATTATAAAGGGCTGTAATGCCCTCCCCCAGAGCCCCCCTGATTGATTGTGGGAGGCAGCAGGCATTGAACAATCACAGAGGGCCATGAGACTGCTGGGGGCTGATTACGCTGCTCATTGGCCAGTGATGCATCCATTAGATACGGCTGAGCTGCTCATCCCTCCCAGCACAGGCACAGTTCAAGAATTTAATCCTGTTTAGGGCTCCAAGATCTCTGTTCCCTCCTTCCCTCTCAATAATTTCCCTCCAAAACCCAACTGCTACAGAACTAATAATAATGACAACGAAAATGACATTATCATTTTCAGTATCGTTATCATTATTCTCAGTTGTTTTCGTTATTCTCGGTTGTCATTTTATATCAATAACGAAAACAAAAACAACATTTTTAATTATCGTTATCGTAATAACGAAAATGACATGCACACCCTTACTTTCTGGGCATAATTCAAGGTGCTGTTTTTAACCGTTAAAGCCCTAAATGACCTGGGACCCATGTATCAGAAAGACCGTCTTTTCTACCCTGCTCCGTCATGACCCCTGTAGTCGGCAACAGGCACCCTCCTGTGGATTCCCATTACTTCTTGTTCCATCAGTGGGGGCGCTCAGGAGTATGTTCTTAGTTGCTGCCCCAACGTTGTGGAACTCCTTCCCCCCTGGAGGTCCATCTGAGTCCGGGTCTGAGCATCGTCCGGAGAAGGTGTAGAACTTTTCTTTTTGTTAAAGCATGTGGCAGGCAGGGATAGGGATTAAGTGGGATCCCTTGTGCATAGTTCTACCATTGCATCCCACGTACCTTAGAAGAATGTATAAAAAGTGGAAGCAAAAGCATTTGACAGGAGGCTGCTTTCTTCCAACACACAAATCTTTTTGCCCTTGCCTAATGAACTTGCCATACTGGATGATGAACTCAAGGTAATTTCACTGTCTGAAGGAGAGATTGCCCAAGCATTTAGAACCGTCAGAAGCAATAGATGAAATAATAATCTGATAGATAGGATCCCTCGTAGTCTATAAGTGCATTCTTCCAATCCAGCTATGAAGGGACAGAAAAGCTACTGTTCGGTTAGCAAAGCTATTAGTCATTAGGAGACAATTTGGGGGACTGAATAGTTTTGTCAACTCTCTATGGTTTCTAAGTTGTAACCACCACTTTTGGCTTAGTTCTCTGTTGTGGAATATTTGAAGCTTTTCTCTCTGAAAAAGTAGAATGGAAGGGTAGGTCATCAAGTATTCAATGCAGAACACTTTATGGCAGATTAAAAGATCTGGGTGAAACGCTTGCAACTTCCTCAGTTTCTGATCATCCTCAAACCTGGACAAATTCAGAGCTTTTAAAATTTAACTGGTCTAGCCAGTTCCTAACAAAGTCATGGTTCTTTCAACCCTCCGCTTATGTACCTCCCAATATTTCAGATGGCCAAAGAGGAACTTTGCCCTCGCATTCGGGTGACGTGCTCAGAGTCTGATAACTATCCCTCAATTAGAGCTGAAATGGGTAGCACATGAGTAGCACATACCCGTAGTCGGGAGTAGTTTGTTGGGTGCCCGACTGGTACCCTACCCAGATGCAAAGTCGGGCACCCGATTACCCAAAATACTGGGTATTACTGTTTCCGAGCTGCTGAGCTTCCATTTTGTGGTCCAGTTTGGGGAATGGAAAACTAGAAAAATCAGCATCGGAAGTTAGTAAATTGCTAAATCGTGTAACCTGTTCGACACTAACCAATTAGTACTCAATACTACTGGGTGAGGTACTGTAATTTTGATGCGTATGCCCTTTTTTGTACATAAACACATGCACTCTTACACACACGTTCTCACATGGCGGCTGTGGCAGGCAACACGTGTCCTGCAGACCCCTTCTCCCCCTCATGCAATACCTTGGCCTGGGACGAGTCAGAACTCTCTGTCCTGGTCTTCCTCCTCCATCCAGTGACAAGCCTAGCTCCCCCTTTCTATCTGTACCAGCACTGGTCCAGCTCTGATGATGGGAATCTGGTGGCCTGGTTTTAGCAGTGCTGGTGGCTGGCTGGTCACCCACCTAGTTCTGGAGGAGGCATGGATAGCTGCCAGCTCCCTCCTCCAGAAAGCAAGGATGTACCTTTAAGAGGTGGGACCATGGGATTCAACAGGTGTTGAGGCTGAAGTTTTAAGTGCACCATCATTACTAAAACTATTTAGCTTGCATAGTGTATTGGAAATCTCTGAAGAGATGACAGCAACGCCTGTGATTCATGTTTTTCTTGACTAGAGAAAAGCATCTTGGCATTCTTAGCAGAGAGTTAAGCAGTGCAATGCCTGGCGACTTGTGAGGTATGAATTATGCTTAATTCCAGAAGCTGGCATTTAGTGAAAAGCAGAGTATTGGATTGAGAGGATTTGGGGGTCCAGGGGACAGTCATTTGATGCTGAGATGTGTTGACTGACAGCATAATAAAGCTCTATCCGGAGCTAAGGGAGTTGTAGAAGCAGGATCAGGAGGAACTGCAGGTGAGATGATGAGGAAAGCTAGTCAATATGACAAATGGAGCTCTGTCTACAGAGTTACAATGCTAATGTAACCTGTAGTCTGCTGCTGACAGTAAGTAAACGAATGACTACATGACAAACAGGAATCTTAGCCCATGGCACGCAGGCAGGTTGTCAAAGTAGGGAATACAGAGAGAGTCTATAGTAGTCATGTTTAGAAGGCTAATTCCTGGTGTTCTGATTATGAAGCTAGAGGTTTGCATCACAGGACACTACTCATGCAATGCTGCAGTTCTAGTAGAGCCATTGTATCGGCGGATTGAATTCACTCCATTTGCCCTGCATTGTGTATGCTTTCCATGGCTTTAGTTGTTTTATGTTTAACTGCGATTTGGCGTGTGGTTTGCAAAGCAAATCTTCTGTGAAATTCGCAGAAAGAGAAAAAGAGTGGAAATAGGGGTGTGTGTGAAGCAGGTTTTTCCAGATTTCTTTTAGTTTCAGGGAACATCCTTTATTTCAGAGCCCTACAGCTCCATAGAATATAATGGGGCGGGCATCTATTATTTCAGATTGTCACAGGTCCACAGTGTCCCTTATTCTTTCTTTGTCTGGAAACACTACTGTGAGGTCAGCATCGCACTAGTGACTCTCACCAGAATTTACCCCTCTGCAGAGGAGTTACTGCAAAGGTGGGACTCTAGTGTTAAAAGGGTGTATTGAGACAATGGCTATATTTATACCTAGTGGATGTGCATGGGAGCATCTGTGTAAAAGTGGTGGTGGGTGGGTGGGCACATGCTCCTGTGACTCACCAGTCTCCACCCACCTCCACACATGGAGCAACCGGCGAAAATCTAGGTTGCTCCATGCATGGAGGTGGGTGGAGATAGGTGTGCGCCAGTCTGACACTGACCTCCCCCCATGCACGGCCCCTGCAGTGGCACGTACATAGATACACACACACACGGTCCGTGTAAAAACGTCCCAAGTGAAATACTCACTCTTACAATTACCATTAGGGTTATGTGAGAATATTCACATTATGCAGAAGTATGTCCAAGGATACAGACAGGGGGCCCTAGACTGGGCTGCAAGTTGTTATTTCCAGAGGAAGTTACCCCTGGTGTTAAAGCATGTGTGAATGAACCATTCAACAGTCTTTCAGGGTTTTATCAAACATTAACCCTGATAAAGTAAAATGTTTGCCATCCCAGTGCCTAGACTGGAGTACCAAGTTGTGGCTGCTCCCTTATGAGGTGGGAGGTGGCCAGATGTTCCCACGTCAGACACGCAGCTGGAGCATTGCAAGGTAAGAACTTCAAAGTTCAAGGTTGCTGTAGGCAAAGAAACTTTATCTGCATCAGAGAATTCACCACACAGAGGAAAAAACTCCCTTTTTTCTCAGATCCACACACTCCCCCCCCCCCCCTTTTTATATCCCAAATGGATATGAGAGTACTCATTTTCCATTGCAAGTGTAGGTCGAGTACTTACAGGTCTGTATAAAATAATTCAACTATTACTCACAGGTAATACATTCACTACTCATTTCAGTTCTAGTCAGCATTCTACTGAGTACTAGATCGGGGTGAGACTTAAAGAGTGTGCTCAGAATTGGGGAATGAAGGGAAGTGTCCAGATTATGTATCAGTGTGTCAGGTTCATTCCCATATGCTTGAGTGTATTTATTTATGTAAAAATTTATATCCCACCCCTCCTGCCCACAGGGCAGCCCGGGGTGACGACCAATAAAACAATTAAAAAAATTTAAAAACAATTTAAAAATACAATATGTGGGGAAATCCCACCCTGACCCCTCACCAAAAGCCTGACAGAACAGCGAGGTCTTACATACATGCCGAAATAGCAGGAGAGTGGGAGCCAACTGAGCCTCCTCCGAGAGCGAATTCCATAGCACAGGGGTGGCCACCGAAAAAGATCTAACATCAGTGGCCACCCACCTCGCCCAGGGAACCTCCAAAAAGGCTCCCACGGACAATCTCAAGGGTTGCACAGACACATGGGGAGTGAGGTGGTCCCGCAGATAAGCAGGGTCCAGGCCGTGAAGGGCTTTAAAGGTTAAGACCAGCACCTTGAACCTGGCCCGGTGTTTTATAGACAACCAGTGCAGAGCCCAGAGCACTGGTGTCATGTTCTCCCTGTGACGCACCCCCGTAAGGAGACGGGCCACGGCATTCTGCACCAGCTGCAGCTTCCGGACCAACTTCTCGGGCAGCCCCGCGCAGAGCGCGTTGCAGTAATCCAGCCTCGAGGTGATGAAGGCATGGATGACAGTGGCAAGGTTGGAGTCTGAGCGATACAGCCGAAGCCACCGGGCAAGATGTAACTAGTGAAACACACTCCTCGCCGCAGCCACAACCTGAGATTCCAGGCTGAACCGCAAATCGGGGAGCACACCCAGACTCCGTACTTGAGAGACCATGGGAGGGCGAACCCCTCCAACAAGAGGAGATTCAACCACCCCCAGGCCCACCAACATCACCTCGTCTTGTCAGGATTCAATTGCAGATGGCTCGACCTCATCCAAGCCCCCACAGCTGACAGGCACTGGGAAAATAAGGAGACTGCATGGCCTGGGTTGATGGAAAAGGAGAGGTAGAGCTGAGTGTCATCAGCATACTAATGACACTGCATGCCCTGAAACCCCCTCACAATCTCCCCTAATGGCTGCTTATAGATGTTAAACAAGAGGGGAGACAGAATGGCACCCTGCGGGACTCCACACGTGAGGTCCCGGGGTGAAGACGTCCACTCCCCCAAGACCACCTGGTGAGTTCTCCCAGCCAGTAGCAAGCAAAACCAGTCCAAGACCGTTCCACCAATTCTGGCATGGTCCTGCAGGCGAGTCACCAACACCTCATGATTGACTGTGTCGAATGCAGCCGAAAGGTCTAGCAGGACCAGTAAGGTCTGACGACCCTGGTCCAATGCCAAATGGAGATCGTCAACCAAGGCCACCAAGGCCGTCTCTGTACCATACCCAGGCCAAAACTCAGACTGGGAGGGATCAAGGAAACCAGTGCGATCCAGATGTTCCTGGAGCTGCCATGCCACAGCCCGTTCAATAACCTTCCCTAAAAAGGGAAGGTTAGAGACCAGCCAATAACTGGCAGGTGCATCAGTGTCAAGAGATGGTTTCTTGAGCAGGGGTCTAACCACAGCCTCCTTTAGGCATTCAGGCACGCTGCCCTCCCAAAGGGAGGCACTAACCACCCCAGCCAGCAACGGCCGTAACGTCTCCTGACTAGCTTTCACCAGCCAGGACGGGCATGGATCTTGCTCACAAGTAGTGGCATGAACATATCTCAACAAGGACTCCACATCAGCAGGTGCCACCATCTGAAACCGATCCCACAAAACAGGACAGGATGGGGCATCCATAGCCCCAAAATGATCCTCTGCAATAACTGTGGTACCGAAATCGTGGCGGATGAGAGCGATCTTATCTACAAAGTACTCGATAAACCGGTCACAGCAGTCATTGGATTGCTCCAGGCCCAAGTGGAAGCAGCCAGGACTGACCAAGCCTTTCATCACCTGGAAAAGCTCCACTGGACTTGACTTTGCAGATGCAATAAGGACAGCAAAGAACTTTTTCTTTGCTGCCTGCACCGCCACAGCATAGGCCTTTAAACTGCTCTTATGCTGCGATCAATCATACTGGTCACGAGTCCGGCGCCACCATCGCTCTAACCGCCTGCTCTCCCGCTTCAAACACGTACATAGATACACACACACACACACACAGATGCCCGGTTACTGGCCCTCAGTAAACCAAGGAGACCTGCGGGAGACTCAGGAGGGCAGTGGACGCCTGTATGCTCTCATCTCCCCACCTCTTCCTTGAGCTCATGCTTTCAGTGCCTGAGGGTAGGGACTGAATTCATGGGCCAGATGCATGAATTGAATTGAAAAAGAGCCAAATTTAAAAAATCACCGTAGTTCCAATTTGGTCCATGGGCCACATGTTCCCCAAACTTGCATACCAGATAATTGCTCAGTAGATGCCACCTCTCTTAATTACTGAATCTGCAGTAAAGCGTTTGTGTATAGCTCCTATGACACACAATTGTGATGGGAGAGAATGATCATAATTGGGTTGCATGTGTGGGGCATACAGTTGGAAAGCACTACAGGTCTAGGCACTTTAGAACTCTGTACCCTCACTACGTTTTCGATTAGTCGGACATATTTGGGGAGTGGTACAGACTGGAAAAGGTACAGAGTAGGCCTGAAATGTCAAAATATGGTGAATGCTGCTTCCATTGGAAACAGGTCATCCATCTTCATTTGCGCAAAGCAGAAACTTACTGTAGGCTGGCTGTTCTGCTGCTTTTGCTATTTGTTGTTGTTTTTCATGAGTTTAACAGAGCTGCTAGAGGGTCAATCCCAAGACCCATGTATAGAAGTGCACATCCCCGGGGGCTGTGGAGATACAAAAGAACTGGGAGAGTGCCGGAAATTGCTGTAAAACTGCCATAAAAATTCCATAAAGTGATGAAAAGTAATGGAAAATGATGAAAAATGCCAGAGTGATGAAATTTATGGCCCCTCATACCTCAGGGATCACCTCGCCTTCCGCGCCCCAGAGTGGCTCCTTCGGTCTGCCAGGGGTGCCTCCTTGGAGGTCCCCCACGTTAAGCGGGGGGCCACAATGGAGAGGGCATTCTCAGTGGCCAGTGGAATTCCCTCCCGGAGGAAGCTCGTCTGGCCCCGAGCCTTTTAACATTCCGGCGAGTTTATAAAACCTGGCTGTTCGCCCAGGCCTTTGGGGATAGTGGGAGGGTGGGTTAGTGGATTTTTATCCTCCTACCCTTCTTTATTATTCTTATTTTTTTTGTCCTTTCCCTGTTCTATTTGTAAGATTTGTATGACTGTTTTAAATATTTTTAAGGTTGTTTTATTTGGAATTTGTTAGCCGCCCCGAGCTGCTTGCAGGAGGGGCAGGGTATAAATGTATTAAATAAATAAATAAATAAAATGATGGAAAATCACAGGTGCCAATATTGACAATGCTAGAAGTGCGGAATCAATGGAGACTGACAAAGTACCAACAAACAAACACTTGTGCAAGCGCTCCTAAAAGGTCGGTATTTCCCTGAAGAATGGGAACACTTCTTCTCGTCTCAGCCTTAATACAGAGAAGGGCAACAAAAATGATCAAAGGTATAGAATGACTTCCAAAAGGAGAGGCTTGATAGGTTAAGGCTCTTCAGCTTGGAGAAGAGACAATGGAGAGGGGATATGATAGAAGTTTATAAAATCATGAGTGGTGTAGGATGAGCAGTCATTTTTTTCTCTTATGAAAATTCTTGCAAGCTCAGGCACCAGGATTGATTTCCTAGTAATTGCCCAAGCCCAGGACAAATTCTCGGTGTGAAATGTTTTTTCAAAAAATCACTGCCCATGCCCATAATGGCGGCCACCCTTAACCAAAATGTCAGTAATAGCATCACTGGCATTTTAGTTAAGAGCAGTGGCCATTTTGCACATGCACAAAACAGCCCGGTGGCCATTTTGCACATGTGCAGTGATTTTTTTGAATTTTTATTTTTTGAATTTTTAATTCCTTGCTGAGCTTTCAGCGAGAAGTTGCTAGCATCCCGAGGTTCTTGGTTCTTCCCAAAATGAACTCTGTTGAGCAAAACCCCTAGAGTGGTGTGAGATTTGCCTTCTCAAGTAGTATTAGTAGAACTAGAAAACTTTCAGTGAAACTAACTGGAAGGAGATGTAAAACCAATAAAATAAATTATTTTTTTCATGAAACACACAATTAATGAATTTGTGAAACTTTTTGCGGAAGGATATGGTCAGTGCCAGTAGAATTGCTGGGTTTTCAAAAGGTTTGGATAAGTTCTTGGAGAATAGGAACATTAATGGCTATTAGCCAAGTAGGTTGGGGTATGACTGTCAGGAGTTGGGAGTGAATGGCAAGGAATGGATCACTCTCTTTACGACTTGTTGGGTACTTCTCCAAAGTGACCAAGAATGGCTGCTGCTGCTGGCAGGCTGCTGGGCTCAATGGGCCATTGATCTCCCCCAGTATGGTACCACTTATGTTCTTATGAGTGATTCCAAAATGTGCCATCCCCATATGGGTAAAAACACCAATAACTCCAGAGGTTTCCCCTAGGGAGCAGGGAAGCAATGTATTGCTGTGCTCCCACTGAATTAGCAGCACTAGACTCCATTAGTTATTTACTGTAAAACTTTTTTATATGGCAAAAAAGGGAATGACAATATCCTAACTGAAATCTCATTCAGGTTGCTTGAATTACCAGGACTAGCAAAGGATTCCAGCTTCCCTTTTCTTTAATTAAGATGCCAATTTGTACTGATGTAATCTAAGCATTCTAGGTCAAGGGCAGCTCTTCCTGAGTATATTTATCAATTCCAATTGCATTTTCCCCAGCATTGTTGTGTTGTATCCAAAAGACACTTGACTTTATAAATTAAAAAAGCATTACCGACTAAACAAAGTTATCATGCTCTTTAGCTGTTAGAATTTTGTTAAAGCACTACTAATAAACTTTCATGAAAAATGACAGCTGGAATGCAGAAAGTAATGAGGAACAACCATGGGTGAAAACAGACATGACACTAACCACCCTTTAACCACCCTTGGTGGTCATTTATGCATGTTTCAGGGCTGCATAGGGCACCAATACAGCCCTGCACCATGCATAAATAACCACCAAGGGTGGTTAAAGGGTGGTGATTAGTATTATTATTATTATTATTATTATTATTATTATTATTATTATTATTATTAGCATTTATATAGTGCCAGTAGTGTGACCTGGTGCTGTACAGAACATAGAAATAGACGTGGTCCCTGCCTGTGGCTTACAATCTAAAAGACAAGGAGGGGGAGACAGGAAGAGGGGAAAGTAGTGTCATGTCTGTTTTCACCCCATGTGGCTTGCATTTGTATCCCATTAAAATTTGCTAGCATGTCCTTGAGAGCCAGCAGTGGCACCACCAAATGCCCCTACAGTCAGCAATACAAGGAATGACAGAAAGTATCCCCTTTCAGAGAGTTCCGGAAAAGGGGTCTGTCACAAAACAGTAGAAATGACCTTCAGCATAGGCATATCAAAAATGTAAGGACTCAGTGCCATACTGGGTCAGACCAATGGCCCATCTGTAGGCCTGAAATGAGCAATTGCGCAGTAAATGCTGTTTCCGTTGGAAACAGGTAATTCTCTTTCATTCGCGCAACAAGGAAGCTTACCAGCTTTTTGCTACTTTTTTCCACTATTCAAATCTCTCACCCCACGTTGCCTCGCCTTGCTGACTGCCTTAAATTGTGCCAATTGTGCTGCAGTTGCTGCCTGTCTTAAATTGTGCCAATTTACAGCACTTAAAAGAGCCATAAATCGATGGAAAGTTTGTAAAGTGATGGAAAATACCAGGAATTGACAAAAATGACAGAAATTGACAGAAATGAGTAGTGATGGAAAATTGCAGGTGCTGATCTTGCAATGGTGGAAGCGTGGAATCAGTGAATAGTGAGGAAATACCAATGAACAATCTCAAGCACTCCTGAAAGGTAAATATTTCCTGACAGTATGAGAACATTTGCTCTTGCTGCAGCTCTTGGGCCAGCCTTAGAAAAGGCGAGGCCAGGAGGAAAGTGGGAGCTAATACTTCTGGGGTAGAGGAATTGCAGCCAGGGCAAAGAAGGTGGGAGGCAAGGCTCTGCAAAACTGCAAGCTGGAGGGGGGAGGCGAGCACTGCCCTCAGGAGCAGGCGTGCCATCCCAGCACCATAGTCCTGCCACCACGTTGCCAATGTCACAGTGGGTTCCCACCAGGGCCATCCCCAACCCTACTCTGTTGCTGTGGTGAGAGGGACCACTCCTGTGGGCATCTTTTGACTCCTGGGGCAGTAACTTCCGTGAGGTCCTCCACCCCATGCCCTACCCCCTCCCATGCCCTGGAGGCCTTGTCCCAGCAGCAGCTGCCTTGTGGAGTTTGTGAATGACTGGAACAGGGCCTCGGTAGGAGCCTCCTGCGGTGTGGTGCCAGAACTCTGCTAGTAGCATGGGGGTCTCACTCCCAAGGGCAGCACTAGGGGGACCCCCTCCCCTCAGTTGCGTCTGTCAGGGTCTCCCTATGGCAGCACCATGCAGCAAGAAGAGGGTCCGATGAGAAGGGTCAGCCCAGTGGTGCTTCCCAAGGGCCCGCCCTCACTGATCACCAGGTCCAAGGGCCTCTACCCTGTCTACTTCACTATAAAGTCAGCCCTGCATCTAGCCCAAGTCCAGTACCCTATCTGCAGCAGAAGTCAGCACTGCATACTTCGGTAGGATTAACATGTCTGCTTTTCACCTAGACAGTATGGCAATTATGCATCTTTCAGTGTTTTGAGACGGGCAGGAATCAGGCTACATTCTGGAGTAGGCGCGTGCATGAGCCAAACAGGAGCTGCGTGCACCTACAGGTTCGGTTGCATTCAGACAGACAGCCCAGTGTGCTGGTGAAACGAGCCCGCAGACAGAAAACACACTTTCCTCCTGCCCTGGGAAAGCCCCAGGTCAGGAACACATGGGTAGACAGGCCAACCCCATGGGCCAACCCGCTCTGCACATAACCCCACTCCTGGAAGGGGAACCAGACCACAGAGGCATTCTGATTTCCCCTTCCATCCAAGTCTCTCAGCATCTGGTCTTGCTGGCTGCCTGCAGCTGTGCTGTCAGTGTCTGCACAAAGAACTGCAGAGAGCACAGCTGCGGCCTACTGGTGGGCTTTTTTGGTGTGCACGCAGGAGCGCGTGCACTCCGACTGCAGCTGCTCCAAACTCTCTCCCAGCCCCTGCTGTGGTGCCACAACCTGCCTGGTCTCACTCCAGTCCTCCTGCTTGGTCAGCTCAGTGGTCATTGGTTCACGGACTCACATACATACACCCCTGACTTCCTCCTCATCCCAGAAACCCCACTTGACTCCCCTCCCAGCAAACCCCCCTCCCCGCAACCCACCCAGCATCCCCCCTACCAGCATCCCCCCAGCTCCCTCCAGCAATCCTCCATCCCAACAACCCCCAGCAGCCCCCCTCCCAACAACCCACAGCAGCCCCCCCTCACAACAACACCCTGACTCTGCCCCAGTAATCCCCTCCCAGCAAGCCCCTCCCAGCAAGCCCCCCTTCAAAGGCTTCTCAGAGTGATGTGGGTGTGTTACCCCCAATACTATGTGCAAACTTGTTTAAAGAGTTTACAGGGTGATCTGGGGGTGTTATCCCCAATGTTCTTACATGCACTGTTGTTCAAAGGTTTCTGAGGTTGATTTTGGTGTTATTCCCCATGAAAAAGGAAACAAAAACCAAAAGACAAATAGATAAATAAAAGTTGGTTAAATGGTAGGGAATCACTGGTAGTTATTACCAGGGCCCCGATTCTTCTGCAAAATATTTTCCAAGATTCTGCAACCCAAAATTGAAAATTCTGTGACCCAATAAAGTTACAAAACCAGTCTAGTAAAATTAAAAATGAGTTCTTTATTTGCAGTACTGACATCTTTATAATTAAAACAAAACATTTATTTACATATTTGCATTAACACATTTTACAGCCCAGCAAATTAAAATAAGACATTTATTTATTTGTATTAAAACACATGAAAACAGATCGCCTGAGATTGTCTTCCCCAAAGCCTCTGCGTGTGTCCGTATATATAAGATTATGAGTAGGGATGGGCGAACAGATCGTGGTTCGAGTTCGGCCATTCGGTTCGGCTGCGTTCGTTTCGTCCGTTCGTTTCGCCCGTTTGGTTTGGTTCGTTGGTTCGAATGTTCGGCCGTTCGGTGGTTCGGATCGAACGTTGAGTTCGGATTCAGGATTCGGCTCGGTCGGGATAGGTTCGGTCTTTAGTTTGGTGCAATCAGGAACTGAAAATGACATTTAGTTTTTGAAATAAAAGGAAAAAACTAAAAAACATATTTCTGGCCATAACATTTTTGTTTCTTATTACTTTTTGATGATATTTAGGGAGATTGTACCCCCCAATGGAGCGCACCAA
>QEPC01009174.1:121330-132706 GCA_003113815.1 Sphenodon punctatus | reverse complement strand
GCAATGGACTCCCCCAGATGACGTAGATACCTCATCTTCCTTCCACTTGGCAGGGAAAACAGTTTCCTGAATAATTTCATGTAGTGGGTGGTTGATTCGAATGGATATTGAAATCTTCCAATGATCAGTTCCATGATGTGAGCAAGGCAGGTGATATGTACGCAGTTTGGAAGCAGTCCCTGCAGCACAGTCTTAAATGCTTTTTTCATGTTTGCTGCGTTGTCTGATATGAAGAAGACGACATTTTCAAAGTCGACAACATACTCCGTTATTGTCTTCATTACTTCCTGGGCAACAACAGTGTGTGGACATGCCATTCAGAAATTTTGTGTCCAGGAGGTAAGACTGACACGTCCTTCGCTGTTTTTTTCCAGGGGCGCTGCCAATATATTTAGGACAGAACGCTGTTCGGCATCACAAGTCTCATCAACAATGATCGCTACTTTCTTCCCTGCTACCTTCTTCATTTTAATTTCCTGCTTTTCAATTTCATAAATGTCAGGCAAGTACACTTTTCAGATCTGGTCAACTCCATGAATTGCGCCACCATTTTTAACGAAGCGCTGTAGAAAGGCACGCACGGAGGGGTGATCTGCTTTCTTAATTGGAATATTAGCCTCCAGACACATCTTTGTAAATTCCTGGGCAATTTCAACTCTTGATTCCTGGGCATCAGTTAGACGTTGGATTGATGTTGTCAGGGTCCTTTGCTTCTTCCGTTCATTTCCCTCTTCAAATGCCGCCTTCCTCTTCAGATGAGACTTTGCTTTAGGGTGATCAACCACAGTAGATTTTCTGGTGTGGTCCAGGACCACGTTGCAGGATGAGCAAAAAAGCTTCCCACCATCAGCATGCATATCCTTGGGGAACTCTGCAATGCGCTCCTGGGCAGTGGTTTTTAAAGCTTTGTGTGCTGGGTTTTTGGTCAGATGGCGATCCATTTCCTTGTACGAATGAATAAAAAATCTGCTTATAATTTTTTCAGTGTATGGGTGTTTCAAACAGCAGGCAACCCCTCCTCCAAACACATGGCAAAGCAGGAAACCCACCCCCCAAAACACATGGCAAAGCAGAGGGTGCAGTGGAACCCCTGCCCCAAACACATTGTAAAAAGAAGCAGAGCTAGCTGTGGGGAACCCCCCCCAAACACATTGTAAAAAGAAGCAGAGCTCGCAGCGAGACACCCCCCCAACACATTGTAAAAAGAAGCAGAGCTCGCAGCGGGACCCCCCCAACACATTGTAAAAAGAAGCAGAGCTCGCAGCGGGACACCCCCCCCAAACACATTGTAAAAAGAAGCAGAGCTCGCAGCGGGACACTCCCCCAAACACATTGTAAAAAGCAGAGCTCGCAGCGGGACCCCCACCCCACCCAGGAGGACACCACACAACCACCTACTTACCTTATGGCTGGAGGTCAGGTCCCTCAGCGGCTGGAGTCCCTCGGCGGTGACGGCAATCCTGGAGCGGCTGGAGCAGCGGNTACGAATGAATAAAAAATCTGCTTATAATTTTTTCAGTGTATGGGTGTTTCAAACAGCAGGCAACCCCTCCTCCAAACACATGGCAAAGCAGGAAACCCACCCCCCAAAACACATGGCAAAGCAGAGGGTGCAGTGGAACCCCTGCCCCAAACACATTGTAAAAAGAAGCAGAGCTAGCTGTGGGGAACCCCCCCCAAACACATTGTAAAAAGAAGCAGAGCTCGCAGCGAGACACCCCCCCAACACATTGTAAAAAGAAGCAGAGCTCGCAGCGGGACCCCCCCAACACATTGTAAAAAGAAGCAGAGCTCGCAGCGGGACACCCCCCCCAAACACATTGTAAAAAGAAGCAGAGCTCGCAGCGGGACACTCCCCCAAACACATTGTAAAAAGCAGAGCTCGCAGCGGGACCCCCACCCCACCCAGGAGGACACCACACAACCACCTACTTACCTTATGGCTGGAGCAGCATTGATCCCTGGAGCGGCTGGAGCAAGGCAGAGGCATCAATCCCTGGAGCGGCTGGAGCAAGGCTGAGGCGTCGATCCCTGGAGCGGCGGCTCAGGTCCCTCGGCAGCAGCGGCAGCGATCCCATAGCGGCTGGAACAGCAGCAGCTGGAGGTTGGGTCCCTCGGCGGCGGATCAGGTCCCTCGGCAGCTGGAGTCCCTCAGCAGCGGCAATCCTGGAGCAGCGGCGGCTGGAGGTCAGGTCCCTCAGCGGCTGGAGTCCCTCGGCGGTGACGGCAATCCTGGAGCGGCTGGAGCAGCGGCGGCTGGAGGTTGTGTCCCTCGGCGGCGGATCAGGTACCTCGGCGGCTGGAGTTCCTCGGCAGTGGCGGCGGCGATCCCGGAGCGGCTGGAGGTTGGGTCCCTCGGCAGCAGATCAGGTCCCTCGGTGGTGGTGGCGGTGATCCTGGAGTAGCTGGAGCAGCGGCAGCTGCAGTCCCTCGGCGGCTGGAGGTTGGGTCCCTCGGCGGCAGTGGCGATCCTGGAGCGGCGGTCTCAAGTGGCTTCATAAGTGGCATCGACCTGCTTTATAAAGGCTGCGCAAGTCCCTGATTGGCTTGTGACCTGAGTAAAGTAGGTCCCGGATTGGCTCACCACCAAGGAAGGGAAATCCCACGGGGATCCCAGTTTCCATGATAATCCTTCCTAGGGCAGGATTCTGCGCAAATCCCACAAATCGCGGGAGCGCAGAAGGCTCAGGGCCCTGGTTATTACTAGCTTGATGAGATACTTAAAACATCAGTTTCTCCTCACAATGAGCCTTGGCTCAATTTTTACAGATTGTTAGGGAGAAATGGGACTAGTGGGAGAAAGACCTTGGATAGGGCCTTAGTAAGAGGACTCTCTATCCCCCAGTGGCAGGACTTCATGCAGCAGCAAGGAGTTCAAAGGGTTAATGAATGTAATCTCTCTCCAATGTTAACTCTGGGAACTCCTTGCTGCTGGGTTAAGTCACACCACTGACTTAACCGTTGGGTTGTCTCCATCTACAGTTGGGTTAGATCTGCCTACAGTTGGGTTGGCTCTGCCTACCATTGACTTTGCTCCATCCACTTCTGGCCCTGCCCTTTGGTTCCATAAATCTGCATAAATTAGTATAAAATTGCATATGTAAATTTCATGCAACTGTTTATCCTCTTTTCTGCCGATGTGTCAGTGACCACAGTGGGGGATGGGGTCAGTGGGGGATGGGGGAGGAAGGAGGGTAATGTAAACCCCCCCCCTGCATATGTGGGGGTGGGGAAGGGACTGGGTTGGGGAAGGTTGGGTACGGCCCCCCAGTGAGAGAGGGGGTATGACTCAATAAGGGTAGGGAGTGCTGCTCCCCCAGGGGAGGGAGGAGGGAGAAAGAGGAAAGGGATGGGGGAGGGTATGTCTTTCAGGGGCTGGTGGGACGGCCACCAGGGGGGGTTGGGGAGTGGGCCGGGGGGGACTTCTGCAGCCATTGGGGTCATGATGGGCTGGGGTAATTATGGTCTCAGGGAGGCGAAAGACAGCTGTGAGGAGGGACAGGTGCTTAGCTCCTGTCCCTTACACAGGCCCCCTGGTGGGTGATACAGGGATCAGGATCAGAGGAGCCTGTGGTCTGGCATTGCTGCTGTTGAATGCGAGGTCAGTCTGTAATAAATCAACCACAATCCAGGAATTGATTCTAGATCAAGCGGCCGACCTAGTATGTATTAGAGACCTGGCTGGACAATGAGTCGGGGCCTATATTGGCTGACCTTGTTCCAGTCGGGTACTCTTCACAGCAACAGCCCAGGTCAGAGGGACAGGGAGGCGGTGTAGCCGTTGTTTTCAAGGATACTTGGACCTTGAGAAGGTATCTGGTGCAGACCATCTTGGGCATGGAGGGGATCCACCTCGTGGCCAATTTGGCAGGAGACAGATTGGGACTGTTTCTTGTATACCATGCACCTAACTGTACCGCAGCATCCCTACACGCTCTAGCAGAACTGGTATAGGAGGTGGTCTTGCGATCCCCGAGGACTGTGTTTCTGGGGGATTTCAATATCCACACTGATGCTGGGTTGGGGGGAGCAGAGTGTGAGTTCATGGACGCCATGACAACCATGGGACTGTCTCAGAGGGTAAAGGGTCTGACACATGAGGGAGGGGACATACCCTTAACCTGATGTTCTGCACCGGCCTTGAGGCGGGGGATCCAGGGGGGTGGGACGTAACGGTTTTACCCCTGTCATGGATGGATCATTGCCGCCTCCAGACCAGACTCCTGGCGTATGTCTGCCCCCAGAAGGGCATAGGACCAATTCATTGGATCCGCCCCCAGAGACTTATGGAACCAGAGAGGTTCAGGAATGCTCTTGGGGAAATGCCCTCTGATCTTCATGATCGTTCACTCGATGACCTCATTGTCTTCTGGGACAGCTTGTTGGCTGAGGCTATCGATCAAACCGTTCCCAAGCATCCGCTTCCAGAAAGCTGACGACGTGGGTTGCCGTGGTTCATGGAGGACCTCCGCCAAATGAAGCAGGATGGACGGCAGTTGGAGTGACAGTGGCGTCGAACTCGTGCTGAAACTGACTGATTACAGCATAAAGCTAGTTTAAGGGTTTATGCTGTTGCAGTATGGGTAACAAAGAAAGAGTTCTTTTCTACCCTTATTTCATCTGCAAAGTCACGTCCAGCAGAGCTTTTCCGGGTGGTGCAGAGGCTGATCAGTCCGACCTCTCTCTGCCTGGAACTGGAATCTTTGTCCCGCTGTGACATGTTTGCCGACTTTTTGGCAGATAAAATTGCTCAGATTCACCACGATCTCGATGCTGCATTAATGACAGTGGATGAATCGGAGGTACAGGAAGCCCCGCCATGTCTGTGGTTGTGGAATCAGTTTCAGTGGGTGTCACCCACTGATGCAGCAGATGCTCTTGGGACAGTGAGTCTGGGCCACCTGTTGTGAATTAGATCCGTGCCTGTCCTGGTTGGTGAAGGCCAGCCGGGAGACGTTGGGGCCGTTGCTGGCAGGGGTGATCAATGCCTCCCTTCAGGAGGGAAGAGTGCCAAGCCATCTTAAAGAGGTGGTGGTACGGCCTCTACTCAAAAATCCATCTTTGAGCGTTGACTCCCCGGCCAGCTATTGGCCTGTCTCTAACCTTCCCTTTTTAGGGAAAGTTATTGAACGGGTAGTGGCCCGGTGGTTACAGGAGCACCTGGACTACGTTGGTTTTCTTGATCTCTCGCAGACTGGCTTTCTTCCCAGGTTTGGCACGGAGACTGCACTTGTGGCCTTGATTGATGACCTGTGCCACGAATTACATCAGGGTGGATCCATAATTTTGATCTTACTGGATCTGTTGGTGGCGTTTGATACTGTTGATCACGAGTTGTTGTTGGTGAGGCTGCGGGACTGGGCCGGGGTGAATGGAACTGTTCTTGAATGATTTTGCTCATTTCTGGCAGGGAGAATGCAGCGGGTGGTTCTCAGGGAATGTACATCCTCTCCCTGCAATCTCACGTGTGGGGTCCTGCAGGGTTCTATTCTGTCCTCTCTCCTGTTCAACATGTATATGCAATCCTTGGGTGAGGTCATGGAGGTTTTGGCATGCAATGTCATCAGTACACCGATGATATACAGCTTTACCTCTTATTTTCGAGTGATCCAGGTCCGGCAGTCTCAGTGCTTACCCGGTGCTTGGCAGCTGTGGGGGACTGGATGAGGACGAGCTGTCTGAAATTGAATCCTGACAAGACGGAGGTGATGTTGGTGGGGAGGGCTGTGGAGGTGGTGGCTCCCGTCATTAGCAGGGTCTGCCCCCCTTTGGCTGCTCAGGTCCGTAGTCTTGGGATGCTCCTTGACCCACAGCTTTGCCTGGATTGTCGGGTGGAGGCTCTGGTGAAGGGAGCATTTCACCAACTACATCTGGTGCTACGGCTGTAGCTGTATGTCTCAGACTCGGATCTGGCCACCATCATCCATGCTTTCATTACCTCTCGACTGGACTACTGCAATGTGCTGTACGTGGGGCTGCCCCGATGACGGTCCGGAGGCTGCAGCTGGTGCAAAATGCAGTGGCCCAACTCCTGACAGGAGCGGGCCACCGTAAGCGCATTACACCTGTGCTCCGCACTCTGCACTGGCTGCCTATTGTCCACCAGGCCCAATTCAAGGTGCTGGTTATGACCTATAAAGCCCTAAATGGCTTGAGCCCTGGTTACCTGCGAGACTGCCTCAGACCCCGGGTTCCTTTGTGACCCTTGCAGTAGGCCGGGGACACCCAGCTCAAGGTCCCCCAGGTACACTGGTTGGTGATGGCACAAAGGGCGTTCTCGGTGGCCACGCCTCGGCTGTGGAATTCCCTCCCGCTGGAGGCCCACTTATCCCCAGACCTCCCCTCTTTCTGTAGATGTTGTAAAACTTGGCTGTTCCACCAGGCCTTCGGGAAGGGGGGGGGGAGAGTAGGTAGGGTGGGAGGGTTTCATTTTTTTATTGCCTGAGAGTCATTTTGTCCATTATATTTTATATTGTACTTTAATTGTTTTGTAGTATTTTAGATGATTTTATTGTTGTTTTATGATAGTGATGTATGTTGCCCCGAGCTGCCATTGTGCAGGAGGCTGCGAAGTATAAATACTCGCATAAATGAATAAATAAAAAGGGGCTTTATTTACATTGGGGTGCAGGAATAGAAAACAAGAGGTGGTGTAGCTGTACAGGCAAGCAAGCCACAGGGGCCAGATTTGGTGCCTATCAGGGCCTCCCCCTTCCCCTCCTCCTCCAGACTGCAGCTTTGCTCTGGTATTTGTGGGGGGGGATTCATGCCAGAAGGCATCCTCCTCCTTGGCCTGGTGGACGAGTTGGAGGGCTGGAAACACTGACTGATGGGAGGGCAGATGCGGGCATGATCATGTGGTGGACCGGGAGTGGGGGCACGGTGGGAAGGGCCCAGTTCTTGCTAGGTGGTCAGGGTTGGCTGAGGGGGAAACCCAGGGTGGGCAGATGGGCTCAGGTGGGGTGGCAGTACCTGCCGGGGGTGCAAGCATATGAAGGCCACCTCTGGGAAAGCAGTGCAGCGGTCACAGCACTTATGTACTGGGTGAGGGAGTTCTAGAGATTGAGGAACTGGAGCATGATGCCCCTCATCTCCATTCTGGCCTCACCCAGCTCAGTGCAGGCGGCCTGCAGCTTGGCCCAGAGGAGGTTCCAGCACCTGTCGTCCCACCTGGGGTCCCTGCAGGCCTCAGCATCGAGGGTCCTGAGCTGTTTATCATTGTACTCTAGGGCTCTCCTGAGTTGCTCGGCCATCCCCTGGATGGCATCCCTGATCTCATCTGACTGGCGCATGGTTTTCTTCAGAAGTTCCCTGGCTATGTCCTCCCTGCACTGCCTATTCCACACCCACCACTCCCAGTTCTTCTGGGTGCTCCTGAATGGGGCGGACTGTGTCCCCCACAATGGCAGACCTGCAGCAGGAGACAAGGAGGTGGAATGTTAGCTCATGCTGCCTCACTCCAGGCTCTGTGCCCCGATGTGTGGCCCCCACCTTCCTGTGGCAGTCAGCGCCCTGGTACCCACTGGCACCCTTGCCCTACATCCCCTGCTGGTCTGTCTGCCAGCCCCCCTGCAACCTTCCCTCATGGTGCCCTTCCACCCAGTGGCCACACTCAGCACTCCTGCACAGAGCCAGTGTGTCCTGGTGCCATGCTGGTGGATCCCTATTGTGCTCTCTGGCACTCTGTGGCTGCTTCATCCCCCTGACCCTGAAACCTCCATGCTGCCCTTCCCACCATCAAACGGGCTACTCACTGCTCTCCTCTGGCCCAGATGGGTGGTCCTGACACTCAGACATGGGGGACTACAGGTGGAGGGTGAAGGTGCTACTCCCATCCTCCTCCTCCTTTTCCACCTCTTCCTCCCTGGTCGGTGCTTCCATCAGGAGCTTGGCTTCATGGGAGGGCCCGGGGGCAAGCCAATCAGGCTCGGTTTGGGCAGGCAGTGTCTGTGTGGTTTGGGAATCCACCTGCTACCAGCCCCTGGTGACTGGGCTCCCATGCAGTTGGGAAGCCACAGTCATCCGGTCCTTGTGCAGGAAATGGTCCCAGTCACTCCCAGCAGGTTGTGGTATGGACTTGTTTGCCTCCCACGACTGGACTTGCAGTTGACATCATGGATCTCTTTGTATCCACATCACAAGTCCTTTGTCTGCTGCCAGCATTGGTTCATTGACCTATTCTACCCCATCTGCTCTGAAATATCCTGGAATACCACCATATTCCTATGCGTTTTCTCAAGCAGACCCTGGAACTTTTCCTTCCCCTGCGGGGCAATCAGTGCCCTGGTCTCCTCCTCAGACCAGGACGGGCCCTTCTGCTGGCCAGTTGGGGGCTTGGCCTTCTGCATGCAGTTGGGGCCTGTGATGTTGCTGCAGTGCTTGCGGGGCTGATACTTGCCTGTCGAGACAGTACAGTAGAGAGACCCATTCGTAGTCTCCCCTTGGCTGCTTGACCTTCCCCTCCTCCAGGGGCTGTGACCCTACCTGGCTGGACCAGCTACAGTCCTCCATTGTCTGTGGGCACTGCTGCTGCTCCTCCATCCCCCAGGGCATCTGCAAGCACTGGCCTCTGTTCTACCTGCAGGGTTCTTGTGTGGGGTCAACACGTTAGGATTTTGCGTGCATTCCTTTAAGGGCTGGGATGGGGGTAGGGAGCCAAGATGGCCATGCTCGCTCAGGGAGCCAAGATGGCTATTTAGCCCTTTGACACCTATGATCTGGGTGGGATTGTGTTTGGCTGGGGCTTGTGGGCCCATCACCCATGCATGGAGCAATGGGCTCCAATGCCCAGTGCTCCATGGGTGGAGGTGGGCGCACACACCCACCTCCACCCACATGGCCGCACACTCACCCCCCACGGTCTGTTTTAAAACAGCCTAATTCCAATGTGCTATCTTTTAGGACACTCACACTGATGTGGTTGTGTTCTTTCTCTCTTTTTCTTTCTCTCTCCTCCCCATCTCCCCCCTCCCCAACATGTTTCCATATGCCGGACATGCCACAAGACCAATCCCACCCCTCATGTTTCCATATGCCGGACATGCCACAAGACCAATCCCACCCCTCATGTTTCCATAGGACAAACATGCCACAAGACCAGTTTCCAGGATAAGATTTTTATTTAATTTATTATTTAACTAATTTTAAACAAAAACAAAAACAAAAAAACTTGCACCCTCACTGCTCGGCAAAGTGGTATTTAAGTTTGCATAAATTTACCTAAATCAACATCTGCGAATTTATGCAACTTAGCAATGTAAGACAGGTGGCAAACCTATGCAGCCTTAGAGGAAGCATGAAAAATCAGGGCATCCCCAGAGTGATTCATCTCTGTCATTTGCTCCTAACTTTCAGTGGTTAGAGCTTTAGGGAATTTCGGAGCATGAGGTTACAGCCCGTGCTCATCTTAGATAATATTCAGTGATAGACCAGGCGTCCATGAATTTGTCTAAATCCTTTTTTGAACCCATTTTATGTGAGCCACCCTGAGCCTTTTAAGGGAAGGGTGGAATAAAAATGTAAATAAATAAATTTAAAATATTGACTTCCACAACATTCCATGGCAATGAGCTTTTCAATTTCATTTCACGTTAATTGTGCTTTGTGTGAAAGAGCTGTAACAAATGCAGGAAGCTGTGTGGGTATCCTGTACCCTTAAAGAAAGCTGTACCCTTACCTGGGTACAGCTTATAGAAAGAACAGAATCATAAACCAACCAATGAAAACATCTGTTGAGTCTGTATAGCCTACCAGACCATAGCTGGTATCCCCCTGGTGGTGACAAGTCTCGGTATAGCCATTGTATGCTCTGGAGAATGTGTCAACTTGTCAGGAGGCAAACCTTCGATCCTTCTGTAAGGGGTAAGCTAAGTGCAGGCCTAAACAGCTTGATTGCGTGCCATGTGCGTGCCCCTCTGTGGGGTTGTGTGCAACCTTCTGTGGGGTTGTGTGCAAAATGTGGGAGGAGTCTGAGGGTACATAATTCAGGATGGTGTGGATCTTTTGTGAGGTAGCGACAAGCGCCGAGGTGGTGAAGCCTGTGAGCAGTGAGAGAAGCTAATGGTGAAGAAGGAAGAGTAAGAGCAGTGACTCGGAGGGAGGGGGCAACGCATGTCATGGATTTTTGTTGATTTTATAAGCTGATTTCACTTGAAGATTTATGTAAGCTGTTTTCACTTGAAATCTAGTTTTCTATAGAGAAGTCCCCTTCGCCGCAAATAACGGCGACGGCGCAATTGCCGCCCATCAGGGGATCCAGAAGGAGAAGACCGGAGGAGCTGCAATTGCAGCTTGCAAGGAGGCAACCCGGGTGGAGGTTGCCGGGGCAACGAGCAGTTCGGCGCGAAAGGAGAGATCGCGCCGAACAGGGGAGTGAACGGGTCCGCCCCTTTTAGGAGGGGCGGAGCCGCTCTAGCCGCGTGGAGACGGCATTCGACTGAGGGCTTTGAGCAACGCAGCAGCAAGGAGTGTTTGCTGCTGCGCTCCCCCCAAGCAACAGAGATGGGCCGCACGAAAAAGAAGGGCATGACGGCCCAGAAGAGGAGCCGGACTGAGACCCAGACTGGTTCTAACTCGGGGGGGAGGCCGGGGGGGTACCGGAGGGTGCCCCGACCAAGGCAGAACTAGTGGCCCGCCTGGCGGCCTGCGAGGCAATGCTGAGGGCCCGCCCACCAACCCCAGCCCAGAGAGACATGCAGCCCCTAGTGGGGCTGCCCCAGACCAGGCAGGAGGCCCAAGAGAGTGAACTAGCCCCTGAGGAGCCAGGAGCCAGGAGGGAGCTCCATGATCGGGGGGCAGGGAGGGGTTTCACACGGGGCCCAGGCCTACGGGCCGACCCCTGAGGCAGGGCTCAGACGTGGCTCCAGAGCAATTGCCACACCGGCCCGGTACCGGGATGAGGGTTCCACCCAGAGGGCAGGGCTGAATTTGAGGCCGGGTGAAGCTCAGGAGCCCAGTCCCAGGGATGGGTCAAGGGATAACCCCACAGGGCACAGATGGGTGGGGGATGAAGTAGTGGTGCAGGGGACTAGCAGGCAGGATATAGGGCCAACAGGCCTAGAGGGATCAGGGACTCAGACTTTCCCTGCCCCCGGCCCAGTAGGGGGAGTAACCTCATGGGATCCCCTTGGGGTCCCTGGCCTTGCCCAATATCAGTTGCAGAGGGCGGGTTCCATACCCATGGTACTTGGGCCTATACGATCTACAGTGATTAACCCAACGGGGCTGGATGTGCCCGGCCTAATGTTCCCAAATACAGGGGGCGAATCACCACCAACAAGGAGACGGCGCGAAGCCCAGGTGCACCAGGACGGGACAACGGATGAAGCAATGTGGCAGAGGATTATTGCCATTGAAAACGCGCTGCGGGGAGAGGCA
>QEPC01009174.1:89888-114541 GCA_003113815.1 Sphenodon punctatus | reverse complement strand
GCTGGAGTCAGCGGCGCTTCAAGTAGGTCACATGTGCTGATGGGACCAGCTTTATAAAGGCCGCGCAAGCCCCTGATTGGCTTGTGGCCTCAATAAAGCTGGTCCTTGATTGGCTCACCGCCGCAGGAAGGGAAATCCGCGGGGATTTCCCCAGTTTCTGCGAGAAACCTGCCGAGGGCAGGATTCTGCGCAAATCCCGCGAATCGCGGGAGCGCGGAAGACTCGGGGCCCTGGTGATGATAGACGCACCCATTCCAGATCCCGATCAGATACCCTAAAAGGTGAGTATTACCCACGTAGACTAATTTAAATACCCATTTCATCTCTACATAATTGAGATGCCTATTATAAACACAAGAGATAAGTCAGTCTTTGCACTTCAAAAGTACTTGAAAAGAAACTGCATCAGAAAACAATTTAGAGCCAAACAGATTGCTGCTTATCTTTTTTATTGCAAAGCAGTGCTTTCAAGTGTAAGGAACTATAGACACTGAGAAGGGCTTGGTAAAATAAGGTGCTAAAAGACTTAACATGGACTTTAGGTCAATTTTTTTTAAAAAAAATAATTTTTGTGGGAGGAGGGAACTTAACTTTTCTGGGTATTTTTCCTAAACAGAAGTGTGACATTCAGATTCATCTAGAGCCAGAAATCTCACTCCCAACTGGAAAAGCCATAAATTTTGAGAAATCTGAATGGCTTTTTCTTTCAAATCTAATTCAGATCAGAACTGAAATGGGTTTAGGATTCACATTTTAATCTGCGACCCTCCAAGCACTTCACCAGTATAAGCTCCTCTGCACTTCAATGAGACTTGCACGAGCAATGTGAGCTCTTGTAGGATCCAGATGCCAATCGACCTGTCCTTGCTTCTTCTGAGTAACATGTAATGGACGGGAAAGATCTATTCTATGCTGTGGAGTTCATTTTTGGAGTAGCCAAGCATATCTTGTCAGGTTTCACAATGGTTACAATTGAAAACTTTAACTCCAAGCTGGGCTGGGACATTTCTCAGTCTTTAGTTGCGTCTTCAAGCAAATAACTGTTTGAATGTAGTCAATGAAACTAGAAATGGGTTAACCAGCTTCAACTATATGGATGTTCTATGGCATTTGACATTGATGAGTTGTTGCAGGAGCAGTGCTGAAGCTTGCCAGTACCCTAGCTATAGCACCTGGGCCCTAATTAGTGAATTCATTAATGGCCACTTAGTGGCAACAGCCAGCCCTATAATGTAGGGCTGTGCATTTCGATCAAAAACACAAATAAATGAAAAAAGACCTTCCCGAGTTCTGTATTCAAAACACAAATACTAGGGTTATGTATTTGGGTTCCGAGTGAACCCAACATTTCCTGGGAAACATGGTAATTGAGGTCTCAAATAAGCATCCCCAAAGTGCAACACATATCTTGCTCGGAGCCAGACTGCTCTCTGACTCATAGTTTGGCTGCCTGCTTGGGGAGCCTGTAGTAAGCCCTTCTCACATACAGGGGCTACTTCTGTCACAAAACTACAGTCTCCAGTACTGCAGCCAGTCCCAGCCCAGTGGAGACCAACTAAGCCAGGGAGAAATGGTTACTCCCCAAGTCAGAGACGCCTGCCGTCAACAACTGATACCCCTGAGCCAGCCACATGCCACATTCTCCTTGCCCCAAAACGAGCCCTTTTCTAAGACAGTGACCCACCTCTAAGCCATATCCATGTCCCATTCCTTCCTTCCTCAAGCTAGCAACTTCCCTACCAGGCCAGCTGTATTCTTCACCCTCCACCAAACCAGTGTCCCCGCTTTTAAACTAGTAGCAGACTTAGCAGCAATTTTAACCACATTTTTCTTTCCTTATAGCTTGTCAAACTGGCAGAGCCTCACTGCACTTCTAGGTCAAAATAAGCCATATGCAGGGACCCACGCTCATTGTGTTTTCCACATTTGGTGGCAATGGAGAAAATACAGTGAACATGGGTAAAGAAAAACACAAATACAAATACATGACCCTGTGCCTAGCCCTACTATAAAGGATGGAACTACTTAGGATGAAACAGAGAAGCTATGGGGACAGCCGCAAAGCACCTGAGGGACCCAAGGGGCAGGCGAGGAGAAACCCCCTGGAAGCAGCTGCAAAACAGGGAGAGTTATATAAAAGTGCTCCCTGCAAGGAGAGCTCTGTGAACTCTGGACAAGTGTTTTTGTATTTTAATTTGCACTGTAAATAAAGACACTGGCTGAAGGACTTTGAACTGCAGGGCCATTTTTGACCCTGGGTAAGCAGAATAGTGGCATTAAGGCCACATTCACACCTGACGAGCAGGTGCTGTTAAAATGGTGAGCAGGCAAAGACGCGGCAGCGGAGAGGAGCCTGATGCCGGAAGTAGAGCCGGTGTGAACGGGGTTCTGCTGCGGCTTTGCTTCCACATGACTGGGCAGAAAATCCAGCCCTGTCATGCATGAGCAAAGCTGCATCAGAACCCAATTCGCACCTGCTCTACTCCCGGCATCAGGCTCCTCCCCATTGCCACGTCTTTGCCTGCGCATCATTTTAACCGTGCCTTCTTGTCAGGTGTGAACGTGGCCTTAGAGTGAAGAGGTATTCATTATATTTACTGTGTGTCCCAAAATCTCACCACACCGATCCCTCAATTAAGCTAGACTTGCACTAAACCCAAAATGTGGTAACTGTGGTTAAATAATTTTGGTCTAGGGTAGAATGCAGAAGTGCTGAGGAACTGGGTTTTTAGCCCAACTTTGCACACTCAAGACCTTTGGATTAACAGCAGATCCAGCTTTGAGGCACCTGGGTTTGATTCTGAAATGGACCTGGCTTCCAAGTCTTGCAGGGCACAGCTTAAGGAAAGATTCTGCCTCGCCTGCCAATCAAAGAAAGGGGTGTGACTCACGTGATGGGGTTTTGGCATAAAAATCAATCACAGGTGCCAATTTTAAGGGGGAAATTTTTTAAAAAACTAAACTTTTTATTTTTTCCTCTCTTTTTACTGGGAAGAAAATCTACAACTCCAGGGAAAACCCACAGTTCTTAGTATCCAGGATAACACAGGAACGTTTGAGGTTCTTATCTGCCACGTTGGGTTACTTCACAGACAGCTGCCCATCTTCACCCTAGGGTGGGCTGTGCATTTAAAGGCAGCCTGCCAGATGTGCAGCTGGAGCAGATGTGCAGCTGGAGCAGATGTGCTCCGAGGCTGCCCCACTGGTGGTGCTGTGGAATATCCTTGAGCACTGCCAGCGGAACAGACAGCTCAACCCTGGGGCAGCAGCCAGAGGTGGGGCTGCCCTCCGTCTGCTCAGTGGATGGCCACCGCAGTCCCTCTTAGCCAGGGGCTGCCTTGGCATGCTATGGTGTGGGGAAGCAAAGCTGTGCAGGTGGACCGTGGGCCCTGGAAGCTGCCAGGTCCATTTAAACTTGTCCCGAGGCAGCCGGGAGACGGCCGCCACCGTGTCCAACTCAATGCCTAGGTAGGTCAATCTGGTAGTTGAGCCTTCAGTCTTCTCAGGGGCCAGGGGGATGCCTAATTCTTCCACCACCACCTGGAAAGTTTGCATCAAGTTGGAGCATTCTTTCATGTTGGCGTGACCGATAAACCGGAAATCGTCTAAATATTTCATGATTCCCGTCTTACTAGACCGTTGCTTGATGATACATTCCACAAGAGTGCTGAATCGCTTGAACGCCAAGCAAGATATCGAACACCCCATCAGCATGGCCTTTTCAAAGTAGTACATGCCGTCAAAATGGAAACCCAACTAAGGAAAACTCTCCAGGTGAACTGGGAGCAACCGGAATGCTGACTTGATGTCACACTTTCCAGGAATGGCACTGAGTCCGAAAGACCTAACTAGGGACACTGCCGAGTCAAATGATGCATACCTGACTGAAACGAGGTCCTTGGGAATAACGTCGTTGACTGAGTCGCCCCGGGGGTACGACAGATGGTGGATCAGTCTGAACTCCCCGGGGGCCTTCTTGGGTACCACACCTAAAGGGGAGATAACCATATTGTGGAGGGGTGGAGGGGCGGGAACTGGCCGGCCATCCTACCCTCCGCAATCTCCTTCCTCATTTTCTCCCATACCACTCTCTCCATCCCTACCACGGACTTCAAATTCGGCGTCACCTGGTGCTGCTGGACCTCAAAAGCGGGTATCCGAAAACCTTGCTGGAAACCTGTTACTACATATGCCACCTCCACTCGCTCCGGGTGCCCACAGAGGGCCTGCTTGAGCTGCACAGCCCTAACTGGCATTGGGGCTTTTCCCTTTTGGTCCTGAGCTATTGCCACTGGCCCTACCTCTCCTCGCCCCCCCCCCATCTCCCCTTGGATCCAGGTTTTCCCCAGGGACATGCAGAAGATGTGTGGTGCCCCAAACAAGTGGGGCATGCATGGCGGAATTTGCAAGTCACTCGGGAACATCTCCCGAACCGGCCAAATTCCCAACATGTCCCTGTGACTGACACCGCCCCTTTCTTTCCTTCCTCACGAAAGGATTCAGTGGCGGACGAAGTCCCCCCTTTTTCAAGCAAATGGCCACTATCTAATCTGGGCACGTTGCCCACCCCACTCATACAGTTGAGCCAGAGGTCATGCGCATGCAGATCCCACCTAAGACCCGGGGTATACGCCGCCCGATGGTGGAATGCCTCATCATATCACAGCCATGCTCCCGCCGGCCCCACTTCATATGCATGCCGCACGATGTCGGCGTACTTAAGCAGGTCTGCGGCCTGGGCTGGGTATGCTTGAATCATGACCCCCGTGTAGATGGAAAAGGCGGTGGTCCAATTTGATCAGTTTCTATCCCCCTTGGGGTGCTTAAAGCGCTCTTTTTCTTTTTTGTCCTCCTGCTCAGCGGGATCCACTATGGGATCACTAAAAGGAGGGCAAACAAGTCCAGGTATTCCCCCCACCAGATCCGCTCCCTGGTGGCTGGGAGTAGGTGACCCCCAATTGGGTCAGAGACCGTGGAGTAGCCCCCACCCTCCAGGGGGCACTGCTGTGGGAGGGATGTCATGAGGGGAGTCAGGGTCGGCATGCCGCTCCGCTCGGCGGCTGGAAAGATGAGACCACAGAATGTCATACCCGGAGTGCCCACCCCACTAAGGAAGAGGAACCTACAGCAAACACTGGCGAGGGTAGCACCCCCGACGGGCCGGCTGTGCCCCCAGCACCATGGGCCAGGTACACCAGGGGGGGCCACGGGGACCCAGGTACCTCCCCACCATATCAGTTGGGTCGACCCACCATCTACCATTTGTCCCCGGTATGCGTCCTGTGCTGTCCCCCCCCCCGCTCCGGCACCCCCCGAAGCAGGGACCCCTCTGGGCTGTGGGCTCACCCATCCACTCCTGGTGCCCAAACCACGCTGATGTGCCTCCACCTCACCTGAGTAATGGGCCGAGGGTGCCGGGAGAGCGACCTCCTGGTGGGTTCCTGCTGCCTGGGTGTGCTGCTGGGTCAGTGCCTGCAGCGCTCTCTCCATTCAGTCCAGCCTCTGGTGCAGGTCACTGTTGCCTTGCCCTTGCGGTGCCGGTTCTGCTGCGCCTGCCCTGGGTTGAAGAAAGGGGGGAAGGGGCTCCCTGGCCCAGCCCTGTGCGGGCGTGGCCATTCAACCTGCTACTGTCTGGCTGCTTCCTGGACAGGACCCTGACTGCCCGGATAGGAAGGGCCACCCGTGGGGCCCCCCCACAGGGGGCCAACCGAGCCCAACAGGGCCCCCATCCATCCCCACCCCCCCACTGCAGGGGCCCTGCCCGCATTCAACGGGGGGGGTGGCAGAGCCAGAGGGGAAACCGGACAGGGAGGCCGCCCTGGGGGGGAGGGGAAGGGGCTCCCCGGCCTGGCTCAGCCCTGCATGGGCACAGCCCATGTGGCCCACTGCTGGCTGGTCGCCATCTGGACAGGCCCATGACTCCCTGGGTAGGGAGGGCTGCTTGTGGGGCCCCCTGCAGGGGGCCCACCAAACCCAACAGTGGGCCCCCATCCATCCCCGGTTTCCCCTACTGCAGCAGCCATGCCTCAGCTGATTGGGGTGTGTGTGGCAGAGCCAGAGGAGAAACCAGCCCAGGGGGGCCACCCCTGGCATGCCTGGCACCCCCCTCATCCGTGACTCCACGCCCCCCCATCCTCCTTGATATACCAGATGGAGGGGATTAACAGCACGTCTCCCCCTCTGAAGGAGTGGGAGGGCAGAGGCCCCAGACTTGACTCCAAGGGAAGCCCCACCCTGTGAGGAAACTGAAAGGCCCACTGGGGGGGCACCCGAAGGGTCTGCCACCATTCCCCCTGTAAGCTGCATCACCCCTCCCCCAAGGGGGGGTCTGCCACCACTCCCCCCCCATAAGGCTGCATCAGAAGGGCCTCACAGCCCGCCATCCTAGCTCCAAGGGGCATCTCGTCCCTCTCCTCTGGGGTCCCCACCAGTACTGGAGGGACAGGGACTGTCCTGGTTCACCAGAGGAGCATCACCGCCCTCCAGGGGTCTTTCCCCCCCCCACGCAGCAGGCTCCGTCGCAGCGACCTCACACCACCGTTTCTTTGCTGCTACCGCAGCATACCTTTTACTTTTCCCCATCGGGCTCACCTCCATATAAGACTCCTACTTGCACTGACTGGGGGCACCAAAGCCCGCAGGTCTCTGGAGATTGGGCACCGCGTTCCCAGCTGCCGTTTCCTCCAGCTCCAGACTGCAAGTGGGGCTGGAGCTGGATTCTTTCTTGCTCGTGAGCCCCGCCCTTCACAAGGGGCCCCCCTTGAAATGGGCCTTGAAATCCTCCCCCAACACACACACACAGCAGAGGGCAAGAATACTGCTTCAGAAGGGACTTCTGAAGCAGGGATTGGAGTCCCTCCAACATACATGCAGTAAGTCCCTTCTTTCTGAAGCAGTATTCTTAACCTCTGCTGGGTGTGTGTGTGTCTTTGCTAAAACTGTTTGTAAGTGAGGTTTAAGGTTGTCTGCCTGCTTTTAAACCTGGCAGAGGAGATGATTATCACCTACCTAACCTAACTGAAATTGCTTGATTAAGTAATGTAATGTCCATCCAACATTAACCCTTGGAACTCCTTGCTGCTGGGTTGTGCCACCTACCGTTGCCCTGGCTCCGCCTGCCATTGCCCTGGCTCTGTCAACTGTTGCCCTGGCTCCACACACTATTGCCCTGGCTCCGTCCACTGTTGCCAGCTGGCGGGCCAGCCGGCCTTACTGCCCCTCCAACCTCAAGACCCACCAGCCGCCTCTGCACACTAGACAGCATCAAACAGAGCATTCTGTTTTCTGGTCAGGAACCCATTCAGTTGCTTACTCGACATGAAGTGTTCACACAGCAGAATCACTGCATGAATACATAGAAGTGGAATGAGAGACAGAAAGTGTTTCCTAGTGCAGAAGCTAGGGCCAGAGAAGCCTTTTAAAAAGGACCTGTTATTCTAGTTAATGGAAGCTTTTGCGAGAGGGCACATAAAGAATCATATGGGAATTTTCAGGTGCGTTAGAAAGACTCTATGCCTTAAATGTTTGATTAGATGCAGCAATCACATAGCTATGCTTAGCCACACAGTATGTGTTTTTATTTATTTCTTTAATTTTTTTACTCCGCCCTTCGCCTAAGGCTCAGGGCAGCTTACAATATTAAAAACACAAAATACATTAAAATGCATTCAAATCCCTTGAAAACCCCCACCCTAACCCCTATCCCAAACCACCAAACACTTTGCCAAAAAGAAAGGTTTTCCACTGCCTCTGGAGTATACTCGGGCTTTGGGCTCTGGTGGACCTTGGATGGAAAGAGAGTTTCACGATACTGGGGCAGCAACCGAGAACACCTCTCTGTGAGCCCTTGGGTGAAAACAGACATGACGCTAACCACCCTTTAACCACTCTTGGTGGTTATTTATGCATGCTGCAGGGCTGTACTGGTGCCCTATGCAGCCCTGAAACATGCATAAATGAACACCAAGGGTGGGTAAAGGGTGGTTAGCGTCATGTCTGTTTTCACCCCTTGTAGTATGAACAAGATTGGCAGGTGGTACCTGCGAGAGAGATCTCCCAGACAACTGCAAGGTTCACGGTGGAGCATGGAAGGAAAGGCAGTATTTCAGATATGTGGGGCCCAGGCCATTTAGAGCTTTAAAGGTCAAAACTATAGGAAAGCTATAGGAAGGCAGTGCAGACTGAAAAGCACAGGTGTAATATGCTCTCAGCGACCTACCCTTGAAAGGAGCCAGGCCACTGCATTCTGCACCAGCTGCAGCTTCTGAACTGCACGAAGGGCAGCCCCACATAGAGCACATTTCACTGAAGGCCTGGATGATGGTGGCCAGTTCTGGATACGAAATAAAGGGCCAAAATTTCCTCTCCAGATGGAGTTGATGAACCTGGCCACCATCTGATGTTCCTGGTGCAGCAAAGGATCCAGAAGCACTACAAGGCTGTGAGCCTGGGTAACAAAACGGGGCCGGACCCCATCAGTGAAAGGAGTCCTAATCCCCTCCACATCACAAGGTCGGCCAATCATCACTCATCTAGATTCAGCTTCAGTTGGCTCACCCTCATCCAGTCCTCAACAGCAGCCAGGCATTGGGTAAGCACTAGGGGTGGGAATTCCGGTTCTTCCAAGATCCAATATTGCCGGTATTTGGGTGTATCAGCTTAATCCAATAAACCTGATATTTACCTGTACCAGCATACCGGATTTTTAACATTGGCTGCGGTTCCAGATTTTTTACATTGCAGCCATTGAAGTCAATAGCCGCAATGTAAAAAATCCGGTACCATGGCCAATGTTACCGGTATGCCGATACCGGTAAATCCGGTACCAGGGAGATGCAATACCGGTACATCCGGTATCCTCCCTGGTGTCCCACTCCTAGTAAGCACCAAGGCTGCAGGACCTGGGTTGGATGAAAAAGAGAGGTAGAGTTGGGTGTCATCAGCATACTGATGGCACTTCACTCCAAACCTCCGAATGATCTTGCCCGGTGGCCTCAGCTACAGATTGAATAAGCAAGGAGACAGGATGGAATCCTGCAGGACCCCACAGGAAGGTACCGAGGAGACAATGAGCAATCTCACATCACCATCTGCTGGCAGGAACAAATGGAACCACTCAAGCACAGTCCCGCATACCTCTGCCAGGTCCGGCGGTCATGTCCAAAACACCTCGTGATCAACTGATCACAGGTCGCTGGAAGGTTTAACAAGATCAACAGGGCACAGTTTTCAGTCTCCAAGTGTAGATCATTGACCAAGGCCACAAACACAACTCTGACTAAAATGGGTCCATGTCCAGAACGCAATAGCATTGAGATGAGTCTGAAGCTGCTGAGCAACCACCCGTTCAATAATCTTTCCCCAAAAGGAAGGTTTTAGGGAAGAGGTTGGATATAGGGTGATACCTGGCCATAGAGCCCACCTTCAATGATGGCTTCTTGAGCAGGGTCCCAACCACCACAGTTTTAAGGGTGTCCCAACAACCTACCCTCTCAAAGGGAGGCATTGACAACCTCATCCCTAATGGCCCCAATGTCTCCTGTCTGGCTTTCATCCGGTATGGCTAGAGCAAATAGTCAATAAATAATTTATCTTCTGCAAAACATGCCGTGTTTGCACTCTCTCGGAACTGTTAAGCACATGATAGAGCATTGATTTCTTGCAAGTTTAATTATTCAGCACAACTTAACCAAATTATCAGGCTTTGAAGAGTAGCCATGATGTTTTTTCATGCGTGTGTGTGTCTGTGTGTGTGTGTTTTTAAATGTTCTCCAAGTGAGGAAAACCCTTGTTTGGGGGAAAGAAAAATACAATTTTATTGCAGTTTAATTGCAATTCTTATATGTTTTTCTAATGAATTACATCCTAGTGAGAGGTGCCAGAGCCTTGGAATAGGGAAGCTGCTCTTCATACATACCACTGGTTATAGCAGAGGTAGGGAAGCTTTTCTTTCCCAGGGGCCAATTCGAAAATTGGGAGGAACAGGCAGTTTTAAGGGCTGGTCCATGTGTTTACTTTACAATATCTGGTCCATAAGTCTACGAGGGTTGTGAAGACACACACACACACACACACCCGTATGTGGCATTTATGGATCTCTCTGCAGCTTTCAACACAGTTGACAGATTGTTTTTGGAATAAGCTGTCTATCTTGGGTATTGACCCTTTTTTGACTTTTGGTATTATATTATGCAGGACCCTGGGCCTGTGTACGCTTTGGCATTGGGGATGAGATATCTCCCAAATTCCAAACAAGTAGGGGTGTTCAGCCGGGATGTCGTCTTACACCAATACTTTTAAACATCTATGTAAACAACATGATACTTCAAATCCAAAGTGCAAATTACCATCCCCTGAAAATGTTGGCATCCCCTGTTGGCATACTGGTGTATGCAGATGACACTACCCTGATAACAAGAACACGCACAGGATTACAATGCTCCATGATGGAATTTGCAAGATTGTGTGCAGTGAATAAGTTAGCCTTTAATTATGTAAAGACAAAGATCCTTTGCTGTGGGAGGGCCCTGAGGAAATATCCTGGCATATTGATAGTCACACAATCGAAGTAGTAATTTTTTTTTACTTACTGTGGGGTAACGTTTATATCTAAAGTTTGGGGGTTTGCGGCAGATAACAAATTGGAAGTATTACAAAATAAATTGTTCCAATCCCTTTTTGGATTCCCCCCTTCACTGTCAGCACAGTTTATTAGGGAAGAATTAGATATAGATTCTTTAACAACAGTATGTACCAAATGTCTTCTGAACTATTTGTTGAAATGGTTGACTTTCAGCCCAGGGCA
Source organism: Sphenodon punctatus (assembly GCA_003113815.1). Taxonomy (NCBI): domain Eukaryota; kingdom Metazoa; phylum Chordata; class Lepidosauria; order Sphenodontia; family Sphenodontidae; genus Sphenodon; species Sphenodon punctatus. Next base: position 103,737 of record QEPC01009174.1, on the reverse strand, counting down.
CATAGTAAAAATGTGCTACATGGACAATACCTCTTGTTCTAGAATTTATTTTGGAAGACTATGTTTGTCTATGGTTGCTTGAATGAGCACCAGGTAAGACAGCCAAGGGGTGCCAAACTCGGGGGTGGGGGTCTGAGAGAAGCATGGAGAGGCCATGCTTCTCCATGGCTGCTTGGAGGGATGGAGAATGGGAATCTTTCCTATCCAGAGGGACTAAATTGTATGTAAATTTAAACATTTGCATAGTTAGGTGGGGCCTAATTATGCAAATTAGGCTCCGCATCATGACTTCACGCATGGCCTCGCAAACCCTGGGGCCAGCCCTGAATATGCATGGGGGGGGCGGAGGTCTGAAAGTGGCCTTAGAGATATAACGCAGCAGTGTGATTTTGCTGCTCTGAGGGTGAGCCGAATGGTTCCGTTTTATGGTCTTTGGAAACTGACGGGAAGAGCTAAATACCTGCAGTTAGACCTAAAACCCTCTATCCATATATCATTGGCTAGGGTACGGGTAGAGCAGATGGTGTCAGCTGTAACTGTGGGATGAAGGCTGACCACCCCCCTAGAGAAAAGAACTTGCCCATGTGGGATGGGGATGACCAAGGACACAGTACATTATGTCCTTGAGTGTCTATATTTTTCAGACATCAGAGCTCTGTTTCTCTCTCCTGTTTTAAAGCAGATTAATTTTTTTCCCAAAAGAGAAAACTGATATGGCTCCTCCATCATGCTGATAGGGGAATTATTATATTTGCTTCTAGGGCAGCAGCCATTAGGATTAAATATCCCATAGTGGTCTTAAAATAATATAAATTGAAGGAACATTTCAACCATTGAAAAGGGTTGTAGATGGGAATGAATATTGTATTCGGTATTGAATTTTGGAATTGTATAATTAAATGGAATTGTTATTATTATTTGTTAGTATGTATGTGTATTGTATTTTATTTAAATATTGGCTATGACAAAAGCTAATGCCTAAATAAACATTAAAGATTAAGGAAAGAATTATAGCATGGATGTGCCATTGTTCACCATTCCTCCTCATGCCTTCACATTGTGCCTCAAACTTAGCCTAATAAGCCCAAACTCTGTGTGGAGTGGAAGAAAATCGCTCACGTCTGTATTTTTCATACCCCTTTCCTTGAGCGCTTTGCTGAGGCTACAAACAGGTGTGCCACTTATTGCCAGTAGATCTTGGTGAGTTGTTGTCCCACTGGAAAATGCCAGGGGATATCTGCTTATTTCACATAGTCACCAAGGAGCCACCCATTGTAACAATATCTGGTATCTTGCATAGAATTGTTTTGGACAAACAAACTAAGAGAAAAACAAGTAACCCAGGCACTTGATACACACACATAAACAAGCCTGGTTTCCTTTGATGGGGGAAGGAGAATACTCTGTAAATCACTAGGATTTCTTGGTTACAAAAGAAACTCCACTTCAGGTGCATATATTAGGGAAGGGTGAACATGGTTCGGAAGTTCAGAGTTCGAATCGAACCCGACCAGTTTGGTCGACCGAACCGAACTCAATTTTCAAACCGAATTGAAAGCTCTATGTAAGCTTCCCAAGACTACTTGCTAAGCTTAAGGTCAATGGGAGTCCTTCCATTTACTTCAATGGGCTTTGGGTCACACCCATAGTTTTAGCTTGGCTTTCTATGGAATAAAGCTTGTGTGAAAGTTAGTGTTGCTTGCTAGTCGATGAGGGGTGAAAACAGACATAATGCTAACTCCGCTTTATACTGTTTTAATGTTTCTTATGCATGTTGCAGGGCTATATTGGTGCCCTATGCAGCCCTGCAACATGCATAAGAAATGTTAAAGTGGAGTTAGCGTTAAGTCTGTTTTCATCCATGGTGTTGGGCCTGGTTGTGGGAGACCAGGGTTCAAATCCTGCCTTAGTCACGAACTCACTGGGTGACCTTGGACAAGTCATTCACCTTCAGCCTTGCTTCCCCATCTGTGAAATGGGAATAATAATGGACTATCTCACAGCATTGTGAGGCTGAAGTAGCTAAGGATTGTAAAACACTTTGAACATTGGAAGTGCTGTATGTATCCCCTTGATCATTCTTGATCCTGCAAGCTAATTTCAACAAAATTTGGTTTAAAATGTATGGAACTACTTTTTTAGTGATTCTCAAGTCAAAGAACTCATACCATGTACTCTAAACTAGCTAAAGTGTATTTCTTTAAAACGTGAACAAGTTAACATAAAACAGCATACAATACTGAAAGTGAATTAGAGGTTTATAAACATTTCATTTTTAATTCTCCAAGATAACACAGGCGGGACTGGGACATCTTTTTAAAAATGCACGTCTTTAGTCTTGACAGAATCTCTTAAGTTGAGTGCACGCTTAGGTTTTAGTGCTGTTTATTTTTGTTTTTCAAATAGTGGTAATGGAAAGCATGTCTTTGGAATGATTGATGTATTGTATTTATGTGAAATCTCTGGAGTAAATGTGGGTTCCTGTAAGGAGTTGTTAGGGAGTTAAATATTCTCATTTATATTCTTTTCTTTTTAGTAGAGGATGTCAGAGAATTACTGATTAGCTGCATAGGCAACCCCTTTTCTAGTGAGAGGTTAAGCACAAATAGTTTTTAGATTTCATCTTTCAATCCGCTGCATGAAGGTTGTTTCAAGCGCTATTATGTTAAAAGTCTTGATGTGTTTCTCAGATAGTTGGGTTTTCAGATCCCCCTCCGACCCCCCCAAAATGCCTGCTCTCCCTTGTTCTTTTTGGAGTAAAAGACTGGATGAGTAATGAAAAAAAGCCTTTGCCAGATAAGTTATTCAGGAAATATTGTAAAATCCATTTAACAAATTATAAGAATGGTACTCAGTTTAATCAGTCTGGAGGTGTTAGGGAAATAAAAATCACTCTTTTCAGAGCTGAATTTGAGCAGAGAGACTGACTGAAACTGTGTGGTGAATATCAATCACATCTGCTGCAGTCAGTGCAGTAAAAATAGTTCAAAATAAGAGGTGGTGGGCCGGAGATAGCTCTGTTCCCTTTGCTTCCCCGAAGTGCCCCGTCTTCTGACCCTTGCTATCACATGCTCACTCATACCCAAGTCAAATCAAATGACAACAAATAGTCTCCCACTCTCCTTCTCTTGCCCCAGTTGCTTGCGACTCTTCTAAGAACCCATTCAGCATCTCCCATCTCCATTTGTCTCAATACTGCACCTGCAAATGAAGGAGCGGTGCTGCAATTTCTGTCACCCCATGCCTAGGGTGGCTACCTCTCGTGGTTTGGCCCTGAGACTCCCAATAGGCCAAAATGGGAATCTCAGGGTTGAACCGTGAGAAGTAGCAACCCTACCCACACCATTCACAGAGCCTGTTCCACCAAGGAAGGGCAGCATGGTGGCTATTTTGCTACCACTGTGGGGAGAAAAAGGGCCTAAAATTATGGAAGGGCATTTCCATTGTCCAGGGATGGTCTGCTGCTCATTGGAGAGGGTGGATGGATACCCTGTTGAGGCAACTGTCTTCCCACCTGTATTGCAACTAGAGTTGCTGCTATCTAGGGGTGAGAATATTGGTATCGGATCAATCTGACACACCCGATAATTGGGTATATTGGATTAATCCGATAATCACTGGTATTGGCATACCGGTTTTTTTCTTTTTAACTTTTAAAAGATTTTATTTTGTTAACAGTAGAGTCTTGCAAAAATTGTGTTTTACACTTTTTCAGATTCCTCTCTCTCTCTCTTCTAACTTAACTCTACCCCCTCCCCCCTCAAACCCTCCAACCGGAATTTCCAGGTATTTTCGTTGCATGCTTTCATATATAATAGTCAAACAGATACGCATTTTCGTCTGTCCCTACATCTTCTTTCTGCATCACCGTCATGCAGGGAAGCCACGTTGTCACAAAGTCCTCCTTTTTGTCCTGCAGCCCAGCGGAGATTTTCTCCATCGAAAACGCATACCACAAGTGGTTCATCCATTCCAACAGGGTAGGTCCCTTTTCCGCTTTCCACTTCCTAACTATTAAACTTATAGCTAGTAAACACCTTTTTTTAACAGGAGTTTGCATATCTCTGAATTCGTTGTACTTCCGGGTACATGCCCAATAGTCCAATCTCTGGGGGGGAAAGGTATCCATGTTCCTGCCACCTTATTCATACATTTCCATACCTCCCTCCAGAAGGGTTTGATCATAGTGCATTTCCACCAGCAATGTAAATATGTTCCCCTTTCTTTACATCCTCTCCAGCAAAGCCCTTTACTATCTTTATCAACTTTTCCAAACCTTGGTCATGAGGTGAGATAATATCTCATGACCAATTTTATTTGAATCTCTCTGAATTGTAATGACGAGGCACATTTTTGCATATGGTTCCAAATGAGGACTTTGTGCCGTTTGTCTAAATCTCTATTCAACTCTTTATTCCATTTATTTATATATTTATCTTCATTTTGGAACCATATTATCTTGAGTTGACCATAAATTCTGGACAATCTACCCCTATTAGCAGTATACTCTAATACATATTTTTGTGTACTCTGGAGTTCTCTAGAAAAATGTTCTATTTCCTCCTTTGCATTAAACAGACTTTTCAATTGCAGGTATTGAAATGTGTTCACCTCACTTTGAAGTAATTCTTTATATTTCTGAATTGTTATAAATTTCCCCTTCTGGAACAGCTGTCCAGCTCGTGTAATTCTTTTTTCTTTTAATTTTTTTTGCAGCTCTGATATTCCCACTGTTTCATCTGTCCAGTACCTTCTAATGTCCATATAGGGTGAGATGTCTTTCCTAGTTTTTATTTTTTTTAATACCATATCCCAGCATTTCATCGCTATTCCTGCAAATTGATGTTTATTCCAAATCCTCCAAATTATTTTCCCTTTATCTGTTAAGTATTGACTAAAATTTTCTATATTTAATACTGCTGCCTCCATTTTGGTCCACTGGGGTGCCTTAGCCATATTGTACCAATTGGGCAGTGCATTTAATGCAGCTGCCCGTTGATACATTTGCAAGTCTGGTAGGTTAAGGCCACCCAGCTCCTTGGGTCCATGCCACGAGTTTTTACGAATTCTTGGTTTCTTATTCCCCCATATAAATTCAGAGAGGATTTTATCGCATTGCTTAAAGTAGGCTTTTGGGATTGCTATTGGGAGTGCCATGAATTTATATAAAATCTTAGGACGGGTAATTATTTTAAATATATTCATTTTACCCATCCAAGATATTGCCAATTTGGACCACGTTTATAGTTCTTCCCTTATTTGTTTAAGTATAGGTGGATAATTTTCTTTGTATAATTCTGCCGTTTGTTGAGTAATTTGTACTCCTAAATATTTAATACTAATCTCCATTTCAGGAAATGGTAATATTTGTTTAATTTGTGCCTTCCTGTCTCCCTCTGCTCCCAATATCAATGAATTTGATTTCCTGTTATTTATTTTATACCCAGATATTTCTCCAAAATCCTCTATCAATTTGATTAAGGGGCGGGGGACTGATCTCTCTGGATTCGCTATAAAAAGAATCATATTGTCAGCATATAACGCAAGTTTGTGTTGCGTGACCCTCATGGTGATGCCCTGTATCTCCTGATCCTGTCTGATGGCGATTGCCAGTGCCTCTAGCAATATGTCAAATAATAGGCATCCCTGCCTTGCCCCTCTTTCCAATGCAAATACCTATGATAGCATCCTATTCACCATGAGTTTTGCCACAGGTTTTAAATAAGTTGCCCTCAGTCACTTTACAAAGTTTCCCCCGAATCCCATTTTTATCAGAGTGGCCATCAAGCATTTTCTTTCTATTGAATCAAAGGCTTTACGTGCATCAGCTGATACTATGATCGATGGTATTTTCTTTTCCTGAATATAGTGCGCCATGTTGACCACTCTCCTGATATTGTCTGTGCCCACTCTATTGGGAATAAATCCCACCTGATCGGGGTGTATAATTTCTGTTATTATAGCAGTCAACCTGTTTGCCAAAATTTTTGTAAATACCTTACAGTCTACATTTATCAGTGAAATTGGCCTATAACTCTCACATAGTTCTTTGGGCTTGTCTTGCTTGTGGAGCAGTGTGATCGTGGCCTCGTAAAATGTTTCAGGCATACTTTCCTTTTATTATTATTATTATTATTAACAAACATTTATATAGCACCAGCAGTATACCTGGCACTTTACAAAGTAATAAAATAGACACGGTCCCTGCCCCTAGGGCTTACAATCTGAGAGACAGGAGCTGGGGGAGAGACATAGAAAGGGGAACAGAGGGAGAGACAAGGGGTCTAACATTCATGAAGATGCAAGGTCTCAGGTGCACGTACTTGACTTGGTTACGATGAGAATAACAGCAGACAGGTCCGTGTGGCAAGGATAAGGGTAAACAGACCATAGGTATAGGAAATAGTGGCTCAGCAGGATAAAGAGTCAGACAGAGCAGAGCGAAAGAGGTGAGTTTTAAGGAGAGATTTGAAGGTATGAAGGGAGGGGGCAAGGCGGATGTGGACAGGGAGGGAGTTCCAGTCATGGGGGGCAGCAAGTGAGAAGGGACGAAGGCGCTTAGGGGAGCAGGGAAGGCGTGGAAGAGTGAGAGAAGGGACAGAGTGTCAGTATTCCATTATAAACTTCTGTTAGGTATGGTGATAGTATGTCTGTGTATGTTTGATAAAATTCTGCAGGATAACCATCCGGGCTGCTTGCTTTATTTTTTGCTAAGGATTTTATCATTTCCTGCACTACTTCTGTAGTTATTGGGGCATTCGAAAAGCTACTCTGCTGTGCATTGATCCTAGGGATATCATATTTGTCTAAAAAACTTTTTATTTTTGTAGGATCTGGTCTCTTCGAGGAGTATAATTTGGAATAGAAGTCCAAGAAAGCTGCCTGAATCGCCTCTTTTTTATTATGTTTCTGGGCATCTACTTGAATCTCTGTAATAATTGTACTTTCCCTTTGTTTTTAACTAAATTCGCTAACACTTTTCCTGTTTTGTTCCCATTTTCAAAATAAAATCTCTTTATGAACTTCAACTGCTTCATTGTTTTCTCTACTTCATAAGTATTTATTAGAGTTTTGACTCTGGTCAGTTCACTTTGCAGTGTTTGGGTGGGATTATTCTTATTCTGGTGTTCCAGGTTCTTGTACTGCCTATACAAATCTGTTATATAAGCTCTCTCTTTTTTATTCTTTTGGGAACTCAGTGCTATGCAAGTCCCTCTGATCGTGGCCTTAGCTGCTTCCCATAACCTTTGTACAGATGTGACAGTGTGTTTGTTTAATGCAAAATATTCCTATATCTGTTCAGTTAGTGCCTCTTTATGTTCCCTGGTATTAAGTAACGCCTTATCCAAGCGCCATATTCTAGATCCTTTGGGCCCCTGATCTCCCCAAGTAAGAGTTGTAATTATCGCATGGTGAACTGATAACACTACATGGCATATCTTACTGTTTATGCAGGTATTCATTAGTTGTTTATCTATCCATACATGATCTATCCTCGTGGATATTTTGTGAACATTTGAGTAAAATGTGAACTCTCTTATTTTAGGATTCCAATGTCTCCACGCATCCATCCAGTTATTCCTAATTAATGTATTATATACTCTTTCCTGCCACTGTTTTAAGCTATGCTTGCGGGAGTGGTCTAAATCTGATAAAGGGGTGTTAAAATCTCCTTGTAGTATCACTGGACCATAAAAATTGTCTATACTTTTTTTGAAAGTCTCTTGTAAGAACTCCCCTGTTGCCTCATTACGGGCATAGACATTCACTAATGAGATTTTTCTCCTTTCTAATTTTCCATTTACCATGAGGAACCATCCTTCTTTATCTTTTGTTGTCTTTTTATGCTCAAAATTCCATTTTGCAGTTATTCCTATCAGTACCCCTGCTTTTTTTCCAGCTGATGTGGTAAAAATATACTTAAATTATTTATGTTGGAATCTAAATATGTCTTCCTGCTTCAGGTGCATCTCCTGCAAACAAAAAATATCTGCGCCCCTTTATATAAGCAAATATTTAACTCTTTGCCTTTTGATGGGTGCGTTTAAACCCTTTACATTCATGGTCATTAATTTTACGCTATCCATCTTTTTTTTTTTTCTTTTTTTTTAAATTGTTCTCCCTTTTATGCTTATCTGATTTCTCTGTTTGATCTCTGTTTGCCTCCTACGAGAATACCTCCCGGTCCACTCACCAAAACCATATTGTCATCCGGACAGTTTAACAGTTTAACATTTTTATCGTTTCCCTCCATCTTTCCCTTATAAATCCCCCTAAATGTTTGCGTTCCCCTGAGAACTGCGCTGTGGGTTTTCCTCAATGCCTGTATACTATCAAGTTGTTTCTTACACATATTTCTGCTCTATAGCTCGCAAAGCCGGTTCTGTTTTAGTGGTTTGTCTCTTCCCCTCTTACCCCTTGTAGTTTCCCCTCCCTTAGTCAGTATAATTAACAATTATCTTTTTGCAGCTAGGTATTGCATTATTGTATTTCCTGCAGTAAATTCTCTTATTCCTTGTCCTCTTGCTGTGGTCTTTTGGAGTGTAGGAAAATCTCTAAGTCTTCTGTCTCTGTAAAGATCTTTCTTTTTCCCCAATGCGTTATTACCAGTTTAGCAGGGGGCCACAGTTGTGGTTGTAGTCCCTTCTCAGTGAGTGTTCCCATATATTTTATCCAGTTTCTCTGCTTTCACATCGTTTCCTGTGAATAGTCTGGGAAGATTTCAAGCTCCTTTCATTTTTGTGTTGCCGATTTTAAAATGTCCTCTTTATCTTGGAAGTAGGTCAATTTAAATATTATGGTGCATGGGGGATCCGTCCCGCTCCTGGGGTGTGTGTGTCCAGTTCTATGTGCTCTATCGATTTGGGGTCTATGCAGCCTTGGCTCCGCTGGAAAAATTGTCTCCAGGACCCTCCCATATCAGTTTTATCATCCCCCCAGTCTCCAACCCTTCTTTTATGCCCACCATCCATAAATTCAAGCACCGTGACCTATTTTCCAAGTCCTCCACCTTTTCTGTCATCCAGGCCATACTCTTTTGAGTATTCTATGCCAGATCAGTTGTTTTAACCACCTGATCTTCTATAGTACAGATCCTTTCCTCTGCTGTGTCCATTCTTTCTCTAATGGCCTCCTTTTTCTTTCTTCCCTCTTCCATCTCTCTCTGCATTTTATTAATTTCAGTGAACAATCTGTCCCTGTCTTGCTCTGCATTTCTAAGGTTTGCTTGAATTTTTTTAAACATTGCCAATATCTCTCCTTTTGCTGCTTGCATCCCAGAAGGTTCTGTTTGTGTTGCAGTTGTCGCCATTTTGTCTCCGTGACTCGCGTCCACTTCCGGTATCGGCCTTGCAGTCTGGAGAGAATAAAACTTTGTAATTTTGTTTTTTCTGCTCCCCCGCTCTTTTCTTTGGCATTGATCTTTATTTTCCTTTGTTTGTAGCTCATTTTACCTGCTGCAATATATTTTGGGAGGGTTATGTGTGCCAGCTTTGTCAGAGCTCGAGGTCCCCGCAGCTAGCCTTGGTGGCGCATGCGCAGTTCTCCAGCATTTTACCGTTTTTTTTACATTGCTGCTGTTGAAGTAAATAGCTGCAATGTAAAAAAAAACGGTAAACTGCCCAATGTTAAATAACCGGTATGCTGATAACGGGGAGATCCAATACCGATAAATCCGGTATCCGTTATTCTCCCTGGTGTCCCATCCCTACTGCTCTCCCAGTTTCTTTGACCCAGAAAGGGGCAGAACTATTCTGAAAGGGACAGGACAAAGGGACTCTTCCACCCCTTTTTCAGTATGACAACCAAAGCTGAAATCCTCAAAAGTGGGTACACCCATCAAAATTATGGTACTCTAATTATTTTGGATGGATTGGCTATTAAATGGTACCCATTTAGTGCCTGATGTGTTGCCTGAATTACAATTTTACCATTTACCAATTTACCATTTTTGTGCCCATTTCTATTTGTCTGTTGATTGATCCATTTCTGAAAGACATTAAAACAGTAAAATGATAAGTCTGAATGGGTTGGCAAAACAGAGGTTGCCTCGCAGCTCCAGGTGCATCATGATGCTATTGGATTCCTGGACCCATGTCAGTTGGGTTTTCATCCTGGGCATGACACTGAGACTGCGCTTGTGGCCTTGGTTGTTGATCTCCACTTGGAAATTGACAGAAAAAAAATGTACCCTGTTAATTTTTGTTATCTGTCAGTGGCCTTTGAAACTCTTGATCATGGGCTGGAGGACCTGGCAGGGGTGCATGGGACTGCTCTTGAGTGGTTCTGCTCATTCTTGGCTGGGAGAACCCAGAGTGTGATGATGGGTAGTGACTCAATGGGCATTTTTACACACATGTTAAAGTTCTGAATTTTTCAATCTTCTGGGTTTACAAGTCCACAAGTAAGTTCCGGATTCATTTTTCACACACACACCACCCTGAGGCAGTTCCTGGATGCATTCTTCATACAAACACTTCAGCCACAGCTGTAGATGTGACAGGCTGCCATGGAAACCAAGTGACCCCAGCTGCCTGGAGCAAAGCAGTTTACCAGGATAACTTTTTACACACAAAAGTTCTGGGAGAAGTTCTACGCAGAAGTTCAAAGATCCGGATGTTTAAGATCTGGGTGAATGATTTAGACACACAGAAAGTTCAGGCTGTAACAGCAAACATTAGGGGTGGGAATTCTGGATCCACCGAGATCCGATATTGCCAGTATTTAGCCATACCGGATTTAAATCTGAGATCTTGCAATCCTGGCTATACCGGATTTTTTGCATTGGTCTTGAATCTCGATTTTTTTTAAAATGACTTTGTGGCAGTTGGGCACTGTTTTTTGTTTGTTTTTTGCACTTGTTGAATCCCTCCCTGCCCCCTCCCTGTGGTGCAAATGTTACATTTCGTGGTGGTTTTTTTACCCTGCCTTGAATTGGTTGCCTTTTTTGAAATAAAAAAAAGGCATCCAATCCTGAAGGTTTCCTAAGATTTTTTTAGAGGGGGTGATGTGTCTGTGACTGGGGATGGGCACTTGGCTGGCTGGAGTGGCCAATAGTAATGTAGGATATATATTTTTTCCTTCTTGGACCTTCTGGCCCTTGGGCTTGGGAAGCCATTCTACAGCAGTTTTGGTATCTGAAAGGACTGCCACAGACTGCTGGAGGTGTGCGACAGTGCAAGCATATGACTGTTGGTAAATTATGAGTTTCTTTGGGGTTTTTTGGGATTAGGACCCCCTGGTTCCCCTTAGCAAGGGAAGGGAAAAAATGGAATGGGGACCTAGTCTCTTGGGATCCCATGGGGGGGGAGGCTTCATGTCATGTGTCCAGACCATGGCAAACAACAAGCATGCAGGGTGGTGGAGGCTTTTGAAGCCCTGCCAATGGGGGAGGGGGGAATGTGGCTGTGTGCCAGGTCTATCTTGTGTTGTGTGTGCCATCTGATCTTTGGGGATGGGGGGGTGCCCCAGTTGCCAGGTCATGTTGGAGGATGCAGGTTGAGGCTTTTGAAGCCCTGCCAATGGGGGAGGGTGAAATGTGGCTGTGCCAGGGTTGTGGTTGTTGTGTGACCCATCTTGTGCCATCTGCTTTTTGGGGGTGAGGGGTGTCCCAGTTGCCAGGCCAAGTTGGAGGAGCATGCATGCTTCCTTGCTGAGGCTTTTTAAGCCCTGCCAATGGGGGCAGGGGGAAATGTGGCTGTGCCAGGGTTGTGGTGTGGTTGTTGTGTGACCCATCTTGTGCCATCTGCTGTTTGGGGATGAGGGGTGCCCCAATTGCCAGGCCATGTTGGAGAAGCATGCATGCTTGCTTGCTGAGGCTGTGCCAGGTCTAATTTTTTTCTTTTCTTTTCATAACCCAAGCCACCGGAGCACCTTGGTGACATGACTGTGACAACGTGTTGGACGTGATGCACAAGTAGTTGGCTGCCGGGTAAGTGATGTGCCATCAACTTGCAGCGACACCCTTCACCCCACACTCCACTAGCCCCACACTCCACTACCAGACTCTTATACACATCTAGATGTGTATAAGAGACAGGTTTGGGGATGAGGGGTGCCCCAATTGCCAGGCCATGTTGGAGAAGCATGCATGCTTGCTTGCTGAGGCTGTGCCAGGTCTAATTTTTTTCTTTTCTTTTCATAACCCAAGCCACCGGAGCACCTTGGTGACATGACTGTGACAACGTGTAGGACGTGATGCACAAGTAGTTGGCTGCCGGGTAAGTGATGTGCCATCAACTTGCAGCGACACCCTTCACCCCACACTCCACTAGCCCCACACTCCACTACCCCACCCGCTTCAACTCCCCACCTCTACCCCTGTCTCTTATACACATCTAGATGTGTATAAGAGACAGGCTCCACCCCCTTCACCCCCAGCCCCACCACTACCACCACACTACTTCACCCACCCACTCTACTAGCCCCAAACTCCACTAGCTCCACCCCCTTCAGCCCCACTGCCACCACTACCACCACATTACTTCACCCACCCACTCCACTAGCTCCACACTCCACTACTTCACCCACCCACTCCACTAGCCCCACACTCCACTAGCCACACACACCCACCACCCCATAGCTAGTTTCCCCACCCCATAGCTAGTTTACACCACCACTAGGTAGGTACTAGTACCACCCCACACCCACAGACACACACTCACACACATCACACCACAACCTCTGTTGCCAATGGTACACTCTCCTTTTTTATGGCTGATATGAGTGGTCAAGGAATGAAGAGACCTACCAAGAGTGGGAACGCTGGTAGAGGCCAGCCTCTTCCTAGGCAGCCCACTCAGTCTGGCACGGAGACACCTGAGGTAGGGCCACCTGTGGCCCCCACCTCCCGCACACCAGCTTCAAGCATGTCCAAGGTTACGGTCTCTGGATGTGGCTTGAAGGCTCCAAAGAGGCTGGGATGGGGGGAGGGTGCTTCATCCTCCCTGGCACTGCCTAGCAGAGAGAAGAAGGTGGCTCCTTCTTTCTCTGCTAGTGCAGTGGTCCGTCCATCAGCTACCTCCACTGCTGCTGCTGCTCCTAGTGTGCATCTCTCCTTTGCGCAGGTGCTTTCCATCATTCAGACACCTGCTTCCCCACCCTCACCCCCTTCTGACATGCATCCTATCGTGCCTGCTTCCCCACCCTCTCCCCTTGCCAACACATAGCCTAGCGCGCCCACTCAGGCCCTGCCCACCACACCCACACACTCTGCTGCACCAGCTACCACCACCCTCCCACAAATTTTATGACCACTACCTTGGAGAGGTCGACTGCCACCCGTGCTGCTCCTGCCCTCCCAGGAACCAGCATGAAGAAGATTACATCCTGGGTGTGGTCTCATTTTGATATCTGGGTAGAAGATACCTCCAAGGTAGTGTTGTGCACTGGAAGGCCAAGGTCAGTCATGGTGGCACAGATCCTAACAGTAGGGATGGGCGAACGCGGTTCGGCAGTTCTGAGTTCAGCCCGAAGTCGGCCTGTTCGGACGACCAAACTCAAACATGAACCTGAATGTGAACATACTGAACGGCGAAATGGCCGAACAGTTCAGTCAGTTCGGATCGCATTCGGGTGAGTTCGGGTGGCAAAAAAAGGTTCACTGGAAGGTCAAACATGACAGGGAGGTGTCAGTCACTGAGGAGCAGACTGACTTCCAGGCACCAGGGGTGGAGAGGCTTGCAAAAAACGAAACTAATTACCTGCCTCCCTCCTTCCCAACACCTTCTGAGATAGTCACTGTTCCTGAACAGCAGGCATTGAGTAGGATTTTTAGATTGCTTTAAGTTTCATTTCAGTTTTGTAATGAAATGAAACTTAAACCATAAACTGAAACCTTGTGTTATGCACT
>QEPC01009174.1:62299-89699 GCA_003113815.1 Sphenodon punctatus | reverse complement strand
TGATTTAGTTTTAGTGTTTGTAGGAGTAGGTCTGTGTACTTATTAGATAATCCATTTAGTTCATAGCATTTAGAATAGTTAATAGCAGTTAGATTTAGTGTAGATAGATATATATAATATTAGATTAAAAAAACAAACAAACCCCATATAAAAACAAAAAAACCAAATAAAAAACAAAAGAAAACCATATGAAACCCAATAAAAAACCAAAAAAACATATAAAAAACAAAAAAACACCCATAACAACATTTCCCGAACAGCCTAACCGAATGGCCTGTTCGGACGACCGAACCGAACAGTCGAACCCAAACTCGGCGAACTAGCCGAACGGACAAACCGAATGCAGCCGAACCGAACGGACGAACCGAATGCAGCCGAACTGAACGGACGAACCCGAACCGTGATCTGTTCGCCCATCCCTACCTAACAGATTTGGCACCTCTGGCCTTCACAGTCACTTGAGATGGCACCACGGGAACATTCATGATCCTACGGAGTGCCATTCCAAGCAACAACGTGGGGAGGTTCCAGTTGCAGAGGGTGTGGATGAGAGTTCAGAGGAGGAGGAAACCTCTTGTACTCCCACTGCAACTGCTATCGCTGACCCATCTTGTGATGATTCTACCCCAACCACCCAGCCCCCGAAGAGGAGTAGCGTTAGCCGCTCCACCCGGCCCACCCCTTCACATTCCCGGTCCTCTTCCCAGCCCACTGTAACTGCGCTTTGGGAAATGAAGATGCCATTCTCATCCAGCCACCCCTGGGCTGCGGCCATCACCAAGGCAATTGGGGAAGTGATTTCCCTGGATGAGAGGCCATTCAACCTTGTTGAGGGTGTAGGATTCAAACAGCTGCTTTGTTTGCTTGAGCCCCGTTACAGTGTCCCATGTCGCAGAACTTTCCACTTGAAGATTATCCTGTCACTGTATGGGAGGGTGAGGTCCCTGCTCCTTGCGAAGTTCTCCCGTGTGGAGGGGGCAGTGGTACATTTTAACATGAACCTGTGGACTAGCCAGAGTGCAGTCCACACCTATTTGTCGCTGACCGCACACTGATGGCAGATGTCTCCATGGGCAGCAGCAGCAAAGAATTTGGTAGATGAGCTGAATAGGCATTTCAACACCTTGAAAGTGAGTCGGTCACATTTCCTAGTCACGCTACTCAACCCATGGGTCTAGAAGAACATGGCCACATTTGTCAAATCCTTCAAGAGCAACAGGGTTGACCTCGTCAATGAGGTGCGACAGTATTGCCCAGTTCAGGCGACCACGCTGCAAGGGGCAACTACTGTTTCTACAAGGATTGCAAGTGGGGTCCAATCCACCTTGTTGTTTACTGGACTGGTGAACTTGGTGGTGGAGGAGGGAGGTGCTGGTGGTGAACCAGAGCAACATGATATGGCAGAGACATATGTCTCTCAATATCTTTCTGAGCCCACCTGCCCTGATGACACTGACCCCTTGGCCTACTGGTCCCAGAAAATGCAGGTGTGGCCCCCGCTTGCAAAGGTAGCATTGTGATACAACTCGTGTCCTCCCATGAGTGTATCATCAGAGTGGGTATTATCAGTGTGGTGAGAGACATCGTCAGCCCACATCGTGCCAAGATGGACCCGAGGACTGTGGAAGAGTTGGTCTTTGTCAAGACTAACCTTCCCCTTCTTGGGTTCATGGAGGATGATACCCTTGATGTGGGGCCTGATGATGTATGATTGCCCAGTCCCTGGATATAATTTCCTGCTACCTTCACTCCCCTGCACCTCTGTACATCCTGACAAGATTCAGGCAATTACATCAGCCTGCAAATCGGTCAGTGGTGGCACTGATGAGCCCGCAGCACCAGCCCTTGGTTTGCGCAACATAGGCAACCGCAGCATGACAACTTCCCAGTCCAACCACTCCACCAGGGAAAAGTAGTAGAGATTCTACTACTTCAGTCCCATGCAAATTTATATGTCCGATGTCTGCCGACCAACGATTTATTACCTCCTTCAACCCCATTCCACCAGGAAGGGCAAGGAGGTATTTTTTTTGCAATATTATACAGAGTTCTTGTTGGAGCTTTTTCAGAGCCCCACTGCAGTTCCTATGTGGGAACCCCATCATATTCCTGTGGGGCGTGCGGTGTGCACAGTGCGTGCGCACAGAGTCTCTCTCTCACACACACACACACACACACACCCCTTCACCCTCTTGTGCTCCTCCCAAGAGTCTGCTTTGGAAACCCCTAGCCTCCCCTGAACCCCCGTCTCCTCCTCATACTTTGAAGCCCCTGCTGTTGAGTGGGCCATGGGCATTATATCATAGCTCTGCACTACAGCTCACCAGACCCCTCAGGGGTAGAGGTGATGCAGGGCCACTTCACTGTGGTGCGCTTTCTCCCACACCACCCAAATCTCTTGGGATGGGGACTCTGTGTGTGAGCAGGAGGGTGATAATTGGGAGGCTCAGAGTGAGTCACTCACCAGTTACCACCACCCCATCTTTCTTGGAGGAGCTCAAGACGGTGAAGGAGGGTGCCCCTGACAGGACATTGTGAGGCCGAAACTGGGGCTCAGGAGAGGCTAGGACCCCTGCACCCCATCCCATACACACACACACATGATGGAGTGGAAAGCCCAGCAGGGCCCTTTCCACCCCATCAGCCCCCCATCCACATACTGGAGTGGAAAGTCACAGCCAGGCCCTTTCCACCCCATCAGCTCCCCATCCACACACTTGAATGGAAAGCCACAGCCAGGGCCTTTCCACCCCACCAGCCACCCATTACATATCCACACACTTAAAATTTGCCTGCCCCCACCCCCAGGAAGAGGTGCAGTGGGCACTGGGAGGGAAGAACATCTTCCTGGGGGTGGGGGCTGCCCCCCATGAGACACCCCTGCCCCCCATCCCATACACACACACACTGGAGTGGAAAGCCCCAGCAGGGCCCTTGCCACCCCATCAGCCCCCCATCCACACACTGGAGTGGAAAGCCACAGCCAGGCCCTTTCCACCCCATCAGCCCCCAATCCACACACTGCAGTGGAAAGCCACAGCTGGGCCCTTTCCACCCCACCAGTCCCCCATCTCATATACACACATTTAAAATTTACCTGCCCACCACCCCAAGGAAGAGGTGCAGTGGGCATTGGGAGGGCAGAACATCTTCTTGGGGGTGGGGGTGCCCTACACACAGATGAGTCACCCCAGGCCCCCATCCCATTATACACACACACTAGAGTGGAAATCCCCAGCAGGGCTCTTTCCATTTTCCACACCTCTGCGGAGTGGAGTGCCCTAGCAGGGCCCTTTCCACCCCATCAGCTCCCCATCTCATATGCACACACTTAAAATGTGCCCACCCCCAGGAAGAGGTGCAGTGGGCAATGGAAGGGCAGAACGTCTTCCTAGGGGTGGGGGCACCTCCCCCCCACACATGAGTCACCTCAGGCCCACATCCCTTTATACACACACACTGGAGTGAAAATCCCCAGCAGGGCCCTTTCCACCCCATCAGCCCCCCATCCCATCATATACACACCCCATCAGGGCCTTTTCCACCCCAACAGCTCCCTCCCATATGCAAAACCTTGCCCGCCCCCACCCCCAGGAAGAGGTGCAGTGGGCATTGGGAGAGCAGAACCTCTTCTTGGGGGCAGGGGTGCCCCCGCACAAGAAACCCCAGCCTTGCAGTGGAATTCTAAGCAAGGAAGAAGAGAGAGCTGAAACAGACAACAGAGACAATGAGCAGACAATGCACAATGGAGTCCCCTTTCCCCTGTTCCCTGCTGGAACCCATCTTCCCCTTCCTCTTCTTGAGCACCCACAAAAACCTTTCCCCTCCTATTTCTCCTCTGTCCTGTCCTTCTCTTCCCTTTAATCTCTTCTGATTTGGCTTGTTGCAGGACTGGGAGCTAACTCAGTCCCCCCAGTTCTCCAGGCCTGAAGGAAGACTTGTGTTCTGAAGCCTACACCTTCAGAAGACTACTGGTGGCCAAGGAGGGCACGAAAATTGAGGATTCAGAGGTTCAGGATAAAGGTAGGTGATGGCAACGTGATCTATTTTGGAGGTCTAGTTGGGGAGAAAACACTGCTGCAATGTAAACTCTGAACTGCACTTTCTGGGCTGCTGGTTTCAGCCCTGCCTCAGGGCGGGGAGATGGAAAGCCTCCACTGCCTGTCCCCATGGGGCTATGGTCAAATGGGGAGAGAGAGGGCTTATTTGTGGGGATTGATTTGGGATTGTTGCTGTGTTGTTCATTGTGTGGGCAATGGCATTGGAACTGTTGGCATTGCCAATTGAATATGTGGTTGTCAACTAAGATGGTAGATTTGGGATTTATTGACCTCTCTCAGTCTCTATGCAGTTCTAGTAGCAAACTAAACAAACTGCGTGCTTGACTGACATCACATGCCACTGTGCGAGTGTCCTCCACTGGCAGTTGCTGTGATGATGATACTGTGAGAACTGACTTCTGAGTGCTGTGGAAAAAAAACCCTATTTTTAAAAGAAAAATGTAGTAGTGGGCACTGCCGTGGGGCCTACGGGGGCCATGGAGGCTACTGGGCACAAAGTGTA
This sequence comes from Sphenodon punctatus, assembly GCA_003113815.1. Classification (NCBI taxonomy): domain Eukaryota; kingdom Metazoa; phylum Chordata; class Lepidosauria; order Sphenodontia; family Sphenodontidae; genus Sphenodon; species Sphenodon punctatus. The sequence continues at coordinate 85,136 of QEPC01009174.1, read as the reverse complement.
GTCTGGTGGTTAGCAGTAGTTAAGGAAACAAGTGAATCTGTTCTTTATATGTTGTCTTTATTACAGGTAATTTCGGTGTTTTTTAAAAACTTTTTTCTCCCATTGATTTCAATGGGAAAACAACCGGTACCGGGATACCAGTTTTAATCCAATAATCTGAGATCCAATATCCGGTAAAACCGGTATCTGGTATTTTCAAACAAGTCCCACCCCTAGCAAACATGCAGGAGAAATGGGTGTGTAAAAACACCCAATGTTCCCTCAGAAGTTCCCAGAGCCCAGGGAATTAGGGGATTTTTTTAAAAAAAAATTTAAATCCAGGGTGGGTGGGGGGGTGTCCCCCCTTCCACCCGCACAGTCTGGGGGGGGGGGGAGGTGTTTTTTTTTTTCTCCATTGATTTCAATGGGGATAGTTCCCCATTGAAATCAATGGGAAAAACCCGGTACCGGTATACCGGTATTAATCCGGTATGCCGGTATTTTGAAATCCGGGAACTGGTAAATCCGGTACCCGGTATTTGCCCGGATGTCCCACCCCTACCTTTCACCACTTACATCTGGTGAGAAGGCTGCGTCCGTTTCTATCTGATTCAGATCTGGTCACCATCATCCATGCCGTCGTAACCTCAAGGTTAGATTGCTGCAATGTGCTCTATGTGGGACTGCCCTTGAAGAATGTTCAGAAGCTTCAGCTGGTGGAGAATGCTGGGACCTGTCTTCTTTTGGGGGGATGTTGCTGGGAGTACTTTACACTGGTGCTTCAGAGTCTGCACTGGCTGCCGATAGCTTTCCAGGCACCATTTAATGTGCTAGTTTTAATCTGTAAAGCCCTAAACAGCTTGGGCCCCAAGTATCTGAAAGACTGTCTCCTCCTTCATGTCCCCTGAGGTCAGCCGACGAAGCCCCCTTGCAGGTGCCCTCTCCCCAAGATGTTTTTACAGCTAGAGTGCACAGGTAGGCATTTTTGGTGGCTGCTCCACAATGAACGTCCACCTAAACCTGAGCCATCTCATCTTCCAGAAACAATGTAAGACCTTTCTATTTGGCCAGGCATTTGGCAGGCAGGGATAGGGCAGGCTGGGATTGGGCGGGGGGTGTAAGGGAGGGCTATGTGGGGTGTTAAGGGAATTTTTAAATTTACTTTTTATTACTGGTGTTATTATTGTAATAAGCTGCCCTTAGCCTCTGTGGGAAGGGTGGCATAGAAATTTGAATAAATAAATAAATAAATAAAATAAATAATACTCTGTACTAGAGGTAGACAGGTACCTGTCTCAGTTATTTGGGTACCTGAGGCTCCCCGAAACTTCACGTGTTACCCATGAATACAAAATTGCTACCCACTTCAGTTCCAACACATTCCTTAAAGCCTTTTAAAATGTTCTGGGTTTCTCCTGCAGTTTAAAACTGCGGCTCTGGGAAACCCGCGCGGGGAGGGGGGCAGGACTTTGTACGTACCGCTGTAAACCAGAAGTTGTCCAGGCACTATTAGAAATAGCAGTGCCGCGTAACTCCTGGGTGTTCTGAGACGCGACCTAGATATTTTATTATTTTATTTATTTTATTTTTAAAAATTTCTATCCTGCCCATCTTGCCACAGGCTTACAATAATAGCAATAAAACAACTTTATAAACAAACACCACAGGGATGAATTAAAAAATATCAATATGACACCGATTGAGATCTTATCTAGGCTGCATCTCAAAACACCTGGGAGTCACGGGTTCTGTTGTTTCTAATGGCACCCGGCAATTTCCGGTTTTCAGAGACACGTTTAAAGCCCCCCTGCGGGGGGTGGGTGGGTTCCAGAGCCGCAGTTTTAAACTGCGGGAGAAATCCTGCACATTTTTTTTAAAGCCCTTTGGAGCATTGTGTTGTCACAAAACACCACAGACAGAAAGATGGCATTGAAAAAACATTTCACCCCACCCCCTTTCTGACAGGGTTCCTACCCCCCTGGGGAAAAAAGTGGTGGCAGTATCCGATTCCTGGATAATCCATCCTGACAACAAGGGCCTTAGCCCATAGATGATCCAGCAAAACTCAGACTTCAGGTCAAGCCTGGACAGGAGGATAATCCTAATTGCAAGCCTCAACTGAGCAATCTAAAACAGGCGACCTCTCCCTATATTATTATTTCAAGCCTTGCTGTGGGGTTTCAGTGTGGACAGGTGTAGCACTTCTCTTTTCTGCCATTCAGCTATGATGCATGGAGGGAACTTTTGAGCATTTGATATGACAAAACACTTCAGGCCTGCTCCCGAGCTCCAAGTATGGGAGGGAATGTCCCGACTTTTCTTTTATACTCGTGGCTGCAGTAAATCATTCTAATCTGATTGTTATGCAAGACCATTAAACAGTTTCCCTCCCTCCCTTGAGAAATAGACCCAATGCCCTGCAATTTTGGTGAGAATCTAATTCTTATAAATAGCATATAATGAATGGTCAAAGTGGGCAGTTTGTAATATGTTATAAATGGCAATGTGTTGAAACAAGCAGTGAAGACATGAGCCGGACGGGACCAATCCCCGGTGCACTGCAGGCTGGGCAATTACAGTCACCACACATCAGGGCCAGTGTAGCTTTCCCTGAAGCATTGGGTTTTGGTGACCCTTGGAGAGAAGCTACCAGGTTATATATATGGACCACTGATCAGATCCAATCTGGGAATTCTTTTGTTACACATACCAATATTGTGGTGGGTTTTTCTGAGTTAAATCAATGTGAAATTATTGTGTGGTGTGTGAATATACCTCTTCAGAAAACCCCTGTAAACAGGAGTAAACATCCTCACCGAGACAGTGAGGATGTCCACGCATGCATTAATATCTCATACAGGAGCACGAGTAAACCTGTTCAATGGGTAAATTTACTCGAGCTAAGTCTCCATAGATTCTGTCTTCTGTCATGAAACTCAGCTAGGCCCTGCTGATGTATTACAATCATAGATCATTATAGCAATAATGCCTGATCGTGTGGTGTTGCATTTTTTCAAAGAAATGGCCAGGGCTCTGGAAATAACCTGTACCATAAGAATTATTTGGGGGTAGGAAATAGAATTAGTGTTAATTCAGCCCTGTAGTATTACCCTTAGCATGAAGGGAAAGGTGAAGCTTTAAAGATGGGTTCATTTCAGGATCTCTTTCGAGTGTACAGCACATGCCCTTGAGACCCCGTAAAATAAGGGGGTTTGGAGATAAGATCTGAAAGGGAGGTTTCTTAATTGTCACTGTTTCTCAGCCTCAGTTCCCTGTCTGTGCGACTGGGATGTTCGTGCTGGTTTCTCTACATTTCTGGTGGTTTCTTAACTGAGGTAAATAAATGGAGAATTAGGGGAAGGATAATTTGATTTGTAGTTTGTCCTTACCCATCAAGCAGGGGTGAGAAATTTCAAACTCGGGGGCAAATGAGGCCCGCCGCTACTTTTTATTTGGCACCTTTCCACTCCTTGGATCCGGCACTTGGATCCAGTTCCTACCCCAAGCACTGAAAGACTGAGCTTGGGGTAAGCAAGCAGAGATAAGGGCCATGCACACAAGGATAAGGGACAGGCACAGTCACAGATCTATGGCAGAGAACTAACCTCCTCTTTCTGAGCACATCCCGTAAGCACTTCCATCTTCTATCCAATATAGGTTGGATCACTACATCATCCACAGATGGCATGTGCACTTCCTATCTACTGTTTGGGGACCTTTGCTATAAGACATGATTAGTGCACTCTTTAATTCCTGCATGTTGCTTAGATACCATGGTGATATAAGGTGGGAATACAATTCATACCAACTGGTAGGAAAAATCAAAATACTGATATTTAGAAGTAATTTTGTTTCATGTTGCTATAGCACAGAGGCACACCTTGCTATCTATAATATACTGGGGCCTCTCATGTGTGACGGACGGTCAACAGATTTTTAGGAAGGACTCTTAAGTTCAAGGGAGACGTTAAGCTCAAGGTTTATGAAGGTTTTGGCCCGAGTCTGTGCCTCTTAGTTTCTGAGAGAGAATGCCTCTTTCCGTATTTTAGACGGGAGACATTTATCCCACAGCTTAAAAATCCAGCTTAGGGAAACCGCTGCGGGGGGATTTAGATGCTCCTCGCCGGACCAGAATTTGCTCGGGTGCCATTGTAAACAGTGGCACCAGGCAACTCCCAGAGGTTTTGAGATGCAGACTAGGGAAATCCTCGATAGCCAAAGTTTTACCAGTTCATGCACATCTCAAAACTTCCAGGAGTCGCCCAGTGCTGCTGTTTTCAATGACGCCCAGGCGATTTCAGGTCTGGCAAGGAGCATCTAAATCCCACCCCGCCCCCAAGCGGGGGTTTCCCCAACGCAGATTTTTGAGTTGCAGGAGAAATGTCTCCCATCTATAAAAACCCTTTGTGATAAATCTAACGAATTAGGGACCCTTGTGAGGCTAAACCAAGCTAACAAGCAAGCTCTTAAAGGGATGATCTCCTCACAACACCCAAAAATCTGAGAGCTGTTGCCTTCACATTTACTATCTGTAGACCTTTCTGCTTTAGATAGATTCTCTAGATTTCTAATTTTACTGTTTATGTTTTCTCATTGCTGGGTTTCCTTTCAACCCAACCCAAATAAGAGCACTGGCTGGATGACTCATGTTATACCATACCTGGTGAGAGGAGGGGAGTTGGCCCTGGGGGTGGGTTGGGGGGGACTCACTGTGAGAGGGGGGGTCCTGGGGAGGGGAGGAGATGGTGGGATTGGGTTGGGGAAGGAGTTTTAGGGGTGGGGTGGGAGGGGGATGGGCCTTGCCCCCCGGTGAGATTTATTTTATTTATTTATTAAATTTTTACCCCACCCCTCCTGAAGACAGTTCGGGGCGGCTTCCAACAACAAAATACAATTTAAAACAATCCAAACACTTAAAATACCATATCAACATTAAAATAACATATAAACAGGGCCTGGGATATAACTTACTTGGGATTGGGGAATAAAACTCAACTACCCACCCCCCTCCTCAAAGGCCCGGGTGAACAACCAGGTCTTGCATTTCCACCAAAATACTAATAGGCTTGGGGCCAGGCGGGCCTCCTCCGGCAGGGAGTTCCAGAGATGCGGCCTGGCAACCGAGAATGCCCTCTCCATTGTGGCCCCCTGCTTAATGCGGGGCACCTCCAAGAAGGCACCCCCGGCAGACCGAAGGAGCTGCTCCGGGGCATGGAGGGCGAGGCAGTCCCTGAGGTATGAGGGACCGAGACCGTGCAGGACTTTGTAAATCAATACCGACACCTTGAATCTGGCTCGGTACGCTATCGGCAACCAGTGCAGAGCCCGGAGCACCGGTGTTATGTGCTCCCGGCGACCCGTCCCCGAAAGGAGATGGGTCGCTGCATTCTGCACTAGCTGCAACCCCCAAACCAAACACAAGGGAAGCCCCATGTAGAACGCATTGCAATAGTCCAGCCTCGAGGTGACGAAGGCATGGATGAGGGAGGCCAGGTCCGGGCCGGAGACGAATGGACGCAGCCTCCGCACCAGATATAACTGGCAAAAGGCAGCCTTTGCGACTGCCTCCACCTGCCGCTCCAGGCGGAGGTCTGTATCCAGCTCCACCCCCAGACTCCGGACCTGTTGAGCTATGGGAGGGCGAACCCCCCCAATAAGGGGGGCCGACACCTCCTTCGCTCTCCCCACCACCATCACCTCCGTCTTATCGGGGTTGAGCTTCAGTCTGCTCTGCCACATCCATTCCGCCACGGCCTCCAAACACTGGGATAGCACCGAGATAGCAGGGTCTGGGTCCACTGAAAAAGAGAGGTACAGCTGAGTATCATCGCATATTGGTGACAATGCACGCTGAACCTCCTCACGACCTCCCCCAGGGACTGCATATAAACATTAAATAATAATGGAGACAGAATGGAACCCGGCGGAACACTGCATGATAAGACATGGGGCAAGGTGTCTCCTCCCCCAGCACCACCCGCTGGCTTCTCCACGAGAGGAATGAACGGAACCATTCAAGAACAGTCCCATCCAGACCACCCAGGTCACACAGCAGTCTCAACAACAGAACATGGTCCACGGTGACAAAAGAAGCAGAGAGATCTAGCAGGATGAGAAATGTTGAACATCCTGCATCCATCTCCCGGCGGAGATCGTCGACCAAGGCCACCAACGCCGTCTCGGTGCCATAGCCAGGGCGGAACCCAGATTGAAACGGGTCTAGGAAACTGATGCTATCTAGATGCACCTGGAGCTGGAGTGCCACCCCTCGTTCAATAACCTTCCCTAAAAAGGGAAGGTTAGAGACAGGTCGGTAACTGGCGAGGGTGTCCACGTCTAAAGATGGTTTTTTCAACAGAGATGTGGGGCATGGTTCAGGTTTGGGGGAATGGGTTAGGGAGGTCAGGGTTAATCCTTGTGGTGAGAGCACGGGGGGGCCCTGAGGGTTGGCAAGTGGGGCCCCCTTGTGAGAGGGGGGACATAGCCTCTCGGGGGTTGAGGGGCTCTCTGTGAGAGAGAGAGCCCCTGGGAGGGAAAGAGGGGGTGGAATCTCCCTCGTATTCCTGGCGGAACAGCTGGGGAATGGGGGTTGGGGGGTCAGCCAGGGGGAGTAGGGCTATTGGGGTTGTGATGGGCCAGGGGCCATATGGTCTCAGGAGGAGGAATGTAGAGCTGGGAAGGCAGTATAGGTGCCTGGTGCACATCCCTCTTGCCCCTCCCCCAGTGACTGAGCAGGTGGATCAGGGGGTCCTTAACCTAGTATTGGTGCTGTTGAACATGAGGTCCATGGCGAATAATGCAACTGCTGTCTAGGAGGTGATCCTGGACTGTGCTGCTGATCTCGCGTGCATCACGGAAACCTGGCTGGACAATGAATTGAGGCCTATCTTGGCTGATCTTGTTCCAGCCAGGTATTCTGTGCAACACCAGTCGCTGTTGGAGGGATGGAGGGCAGAAGGGGGGGCCGTGTAGCTATGATTTTTTAAGAGGCGTGGTCAGCGAGGAGGTATCCAGTGTGGGCTATGATAGGTATTGAAGGTCTCCATCTTGTGTTTGATTGGGCAGGGGACAGTTATGAAGTGCTGCTGGTATACCGTGAAACTACCAGTACAGCAGCCTTCCTGCATGCTTTGGCAGAGGCAGTGTCGGAGGTGGTGCTGCGGTCCTCCAGGACGATAGTCTTCAACCTTCACGCCAACGCTATGCTTGGGGGTGCCGAGCATGAGTTCATGGACGCCATGGCAACCATGGGCCTGTCCCAGAGGGTCATTGGCCTGACACATCTTGGAGGACATACCTTGGACCTTATGTTGTGCACTGGCCTTGAGGTGGGTGCTCCGTTAATGGGGGAAATAACAAGTATGCCCTTGTCATGGATGGACCATTACCTCCTGCAGACCTCCCTTCTAGCGCATGTCTGCCCCCAGCAGGGTGTGGGACCTATTATAATGGTCCGCCCCTGGAGGTTGATGGACCCAGTGTGGTTTCTAGATGCTCTGGGGGAGTTACCCTCTGACTTTGACGACTCTCTCATTGATGACCTCATTGAACTTTGGAACATCATGCTAACTGAGGCCATCGATCAAACAGCTCCCAGACGTCCGTTGTCCAGACGGTAGCCCCGCAGGCGTCCTTGCTTCTCTGAGGAGCTGCGGGTCCTGAAGCTAGAGGGGCGGTGGTTGGAGCGACGGTGGCATCGTTCTCATGATGAAACTGACAGATTGCGACATGAAGCCAGTTTATGGGCCTATGCCATGGCTATGCGGATAGCAAAGACAGAGTTCTTTGCTACCCTCATAGTGTCTGCTAAATCCCCTTCAGCGGAGTTGTTCCAGGTTGTGAGGGGGCTGGTCAGTCTGGCCTCCCTCAACCCGGGGGTTGAGTCATCCGCCCGCTGTGACCTTTTTGCGGATTATTTTGTGGATAAAATCATTTGGCTTCACCAAGACCTCGATGCCACACTTAATGCAGTGGGGGGAGTAGAGGCTGTAGAAGCCCCAGCTTGTCCGATTTTATGGGATCACTTTCAGTCGGTGACACCCGCCGACGTGGTGGAGGTGCTTGGGATTGTTCAAGCTACCTCTTGTGAATTAGACATGTGCCCATCCTGGCTGGTTAAGAGCTGCCGGGAGACACTGGGGCTGGTGGTGGCCGGGGTGGTCAACACCTCCCTGCGGGAGGGCAGAGTGCCAAGCTGTCTATAAGAGGGGGTGGTGCGGCCTCTGCTCAAGAAACTATCACTTGACACTGACTCCCCTGCCAGCTACCGGCCTGTCTCTAACCTTCCCTTTTTAGGGAAGGTTATTGAACGGGTAGTGGCTCAGCAACTCCAGGGGCATCTGGACCATGTCGGTTATCTGGAGCCTTTGCAGTCTGGCTTTTGTCAAGGGCATGGCACTGAGACAGTGGTTGTGGCCTTGGTAGATGATCTTCGCTGAGAAAAGGACCGGGATCGATCGACCCTGTTGGTCCTTTTAGATCTTTCGGCAGCATTTGACACTGTTGACCACAAGATGTTGGTGACGCACCTGCGGGACATTGCAGGGGTGGGCGGGACCGTTCTTGAGTGGTTCCGCTCATTCCTGATGGGAGAGCTCAATGGGTGGTACTCGGTGATTATTTTTCATCTTACCGAGACCTCCCCTGTGGGGTCCCGCAGGGTTCAGTTTTGTCCCCCCTCCTGCTCAACGCCTATATGCAGCCACTCGGTGAAGTGATCAGAGAGTTCTGGGTGTGGTATCGTCAATATGTGGATGAGACCCAACTGTATCTTGCATTTTCAGCTTACCCAGGCCCGGCTGTCTCGGTGCTTACCTGATGGCTGTGGGGGATTGGATGATGGCTAACCAACTGTGACTGAATCTTGACAAGATGGAGTTGATGCTAGTGGGTAGGTCGATGGAGGTGACGGCTCCATCAATTGATGGGGTCTGCCCTCCACTGACGTCCCAGGTGCGGAACTTGGGGGTGCTCCTCGATGCACAGCTCCAACTGGATGTCCAGGTGGAGGCTATGGCGAGGAGTGCCTTCCGCTTGTTACATCTGGTGCGACGGCTTTGGCTGTTGGTTTCAGTTATGGACCTAGCCACCATCATCCATGCTTTTATTACCTCTTGATTAGACCACTGCAACGCGCTCTACATGGGGCTACCTTTGGTGACGGCTTGGAAGCTGCAGTTGGTGCAGAATGCGGCAGCCTAGCTTATGGTGGGATTGGACCGCCGGAAGCATATTACACCAGTGCTACGGTCTCTGCACTGGCTGCCAATAGTCTTCTGGGTTGGGGGGGAGGGTGTGTTTTTATGACGTTTTAAATTGTTTAAGTGTTTTTATATTGTTGTTTTTATGGTTTTACTAGCCGCTCTGAGCCACTGAGGTGGGGAGAGTGGGATAAAAATCTGTTAAATAAATAAATATTTATTGCATCCAAGTTGGCAGTTCTTTTTGCCTTTTTCTTCATTGTGAGTTATGCTACAATTGTCAGATGTGAAAGTTATATATCTTATATATAAGTTATATACACAATTGACAGAGGGGAGAGAGCCAGTATAGTGAGGTGGTTAAGAGCACCCTGCTGGGGATCAGGATGTTGGTGGAGGTCCTGGTTCAAGGATTGCCTTAGCCATGAATTCACTGGGTTTAATTTTGCTGATTACAGATCTCTCAGCCTAACCTACCTCACAGGGTGGTTGTGATGATTACTAGTTGATTTAATTAGTTTAATGTTAATGGTTAGATGTTAATTGTTAAAGTTAAGTTGAAATGTGAGCCACCCTGAGCCTGAGGGAAAGGATGGGAGACAAATCAAAATGAATAAATAAATCCTCAGGGAGGTACACAGGGAGATCATATGTCCTTATGGATATGAGCAGTAGAAACAAGAGAAGTCCCCTTCACCGTTGAAATGGTGATGGGGCATTTGTTGCACCCCTCCCCCCACAGTGGGGGAGAGGAGGTGCAGAGCTGGGGGGGGGCATGGCAGAGAGGCTTTTCTAGAAAGCCCTCTGCAAGTGATAGGGGTTGCCAGTAGCAACCGTCCTGGAGTGCAGGCGCCACCAAGGCGCTGCGTGGGGATTTGGAGGCCCGCCCCTTTTAGGAGGGACTGACCTCCTGTGAGCCACGTGAGAGCGACATTCCAGGGGCGGCAGCCGAACAGTCAGCAGCAATACCACATTGCTGCTGAATTCTCGGCCTGGTCCTTGGTGCTAGCAGAGAGGAGAGCATGGGGAGAACCCGGAAAAAGAAGGGCGATGGGCAGGGAAAGCCGCCCGAAGGGAACAGTGACTGAGACAGAGTGGGGGAGCGGATAAGCGGCGGGGAGGTAGAGTCAGCTGCGTAGGCCTCCCCTGACCCCCACCAGGGCAGAAATGTATGCCTGTCTCCTCAAATGTGAGGCACGGTTGCAGGCCCGGGAGATGCTCCAGGCGGGGAGGTGATGCAGTAGCAGGTCTGGGGCCCCCAGTACGGGGTCAGGAGGATTGGAAACCCCCTGAGGAGAGACAAGGGAACCCACTCATGGTCTGGGGGAGGGAACCCAAGTGGAGGGAGGTTTGAGTAACCCACTCCCAGGCCAGCAAGGTGTGCGGAGAGGGGGGAGGATAATCACCCCCCCAGCACAGTACCACAGTGTCGGCCCTCTCGATGAGCAGTCTCCCACAGCAAGACCCATGACAGGGGGATCAGGGAGGACAGGAGATGGGGGGCAAGTCCCTCCCTACATGGCACAGGCGGGGCTTGGGGTGAGCCAGCAACCACCAGGGGGGCAACAGGGGGGGACCCGAGCCAGGGGGCAGACAGGGGTCCCTTGATACAGGTCATTTATTCAGGGGACCTGACACTCCCTCTGGTGGTCGAAGGGCAGGATGCAGGAGTCGGAGACCCATATGGAGTGCCCAGACTGGTACGGCACCAACTGAGCCAGGGTGCTGGCACTGCCACGCGGGTCCCGGGACTGCCCCCCAGTACATACAACCAGCCTGGGGAGTGGGGGTGGGGCGGGGTCTCCTTATATCCCCCCACAGGAATCCCACCTCCGTCGAGGATGTGAAGGATAGAGGAGCCAGAGCAACAGGCCGAACTGTTTGATGAAGAGATGTGGCGAAGGATCCAAGTGCTGGAGAGAGAATTGGAACGAGGTGCTGGAGGGCAGATGAGGGACACCTCGGGACAGGATTATGGGAGATGGCTTTGCCACCTGCGAGGAGCGCAAGGTGAGGAACAAGGGTGGACACCGGTTGACCTGGGGGAAAGAGAAATGGGAGAGGCAGATCAGGGAGTAGGAGATCCACTGATGTTGGGGGGTAATTCAGCCCGGGAAGGGGTCATTACCACCCAACAGGGAGCCCCAGGGGAGGTAGCCATGGGACAGTCATGGGGGAGTGCCTACCAACTAACTGGGCCACAGTTAATGTGCTGGAATGGAGCCTGGGTCTGGGTCACGCCGACACCCTCCGCTCAGCCTGTCGCGGGGGCTGAAGCACAGGCCAGGGTGAATTACCTTGGGGGGATGCCAGGGACAAGTGCCAGGGGGTTCCTACCAGTAACAAGGGCAAAGCAGGGCAGCTGGGGATCATGGCTGCACCACAGCCGCAACTTTGCCCCCGGCGCCCTAGGGGTTGCTAGTGTGAGTGTGGCTGCCTCGTTTGGGCAGCATTTACTGCAAGCCATGAAACAAAAGATCTGGTGGGGAGAATATGTTGATCTCTACACCCTGTTGTTCAGTGATCCCATTTTGGATCACTCTGAACCAGAAGGCGGGAAGGCCAAAGAAAAGTTCTGATGCTCTAAAGCAGACCGGAACTGGTCAAATTGGATGGCAGCATTTGCCGTGTATATGGGGGTGATTATGCAGGCAGACCCGGAATGTGGATTTGAGCTGCACAAATATGTGGACATAGTTCTCAGGCCTTACGGAACAGGACCAACAGGTGCATGGCTGCATTATGACGAAGCGTTTTGTCACAGGGCAGCGACCACCCCAGGGCTGCGCTGGGATGTGCATGCATCAGACCTATGGTTGGAAAGCATGATAGACACGACTAAGGTCTCCTTATCCAATAGCAGACATGCCTTAGTCCGTGGTGGGGTGGCACTGGCGAATGAACCATTTCGTTGGAAGACCACAGGGGGGTGCAAGAGAGGCCCGGCCCCTGTTGGGAATACAAGGCAGGCAGATGCAGTTGGGCAACATGCTGAATTCACCACGCGTGTTCCAATTATGGTGGGGGACATGCCATGTCCAACTGCCTCAAGCTCAAGCAAAAGGGGCGGAAAGGGAGGTACAGTCAATGGGGCAGAAATGGAAAGGGAGGACAAGGTCCTTCTGGGGGGCCCCCACCCTGCAAAGGGGTCCGACGTCGGTCAGAATTGACCGCCTCAAATGGGTGCTTAGGGCGCACCCAGACGGGGGAGAGGTAAACTACGTGTTGGACGGTTTTGCACACGGTTTCCTTATCCCGGCAGGCCCCATGAGGCAGCAAGGGTCAGTGCGTAACTTGAAGTCGATATTAGGAATGGAGGAAGTAGTGAGAATGAAAATTGCAAAAGAGGCGGTGGAAGGTAGGCTGGTGGGCCCATTTGACAAACCCCCAATGGATAATCTGGTCATGTCCCCCCTGGGAGTGGTTCCAAAGAAGGCAAGAGGTGAATTCTGAATGATACATCACCTGTTCTATAACCTAGGAGGCTCAGTCAATGATGCAATCCCAAAAGAATTAGCAGCGGTCAAATATGCATCGTTTGACAAGGTGGTAGCAAAGGCAAAGGCCATGGGAAGAGGGGTGCTGATGGCAAAGAGTGACGTTAAATCAGCATTCCGCTTGCTGCCAGTGCACCCCAGCAGCTTTCACCTCCTGGGCTTCCAGTTCTAGGGACAGTATTATTATGATCGTGCCATGCCTATGTAATGCTCGATATCCTGTTCCGCCTTTGAGCTATTTAGTACACTAATAGAGTGGGTTTTCAAACAGAGTTGGCTGCCGAGGGAGGTGACCAAATACTTGGATGATTTTCTGATAATAGGCCGCCCTAGGGCAGGGGATTATGCGGCAGCCCTGAGGGTTTTTCAGGAGGTAACCAGGGATTTAGGAGTACCTCTAGCCCTGGAAAAAACAGAGGGACCTGCCACGAGGCTCACCTATTTGGGTATTGAATTGGACATGGAAATGAGGTTATCTAGGTTACCCACAGAGAAGTTGGAGAGCATAAAGGGCAAGATCGCAGAATGCACGGGAGCTCATAAGATTACTGTTCGCTCGTTACAATTGTTAGTAGGGAGCCTTAACTTTGCCTGCTGGGTGGTGACACCGGGGAGAGCCTTCTTATCTAGACTGCATGGAAAGCTAAAGGGTGAACCTGCCCCACACCACCGGGTAAGGGTCACCAGGGAAATGAGACAGGATTTAGAGGTATGGTTGGAATTCTTGGAAAGTTTCAATGGAGTCAGTTTTTGGAGAGAACAATGGCTCCTCTGGGTGGACCTACAGGTGTAGTCGGATGTGGCTGGGGGCGCAGGTTTTGGCATCTGTTTTCAAACACGATGGTGTGCAGCCCAATGGCCGGCAGATTGGCACGGAATGGGCATCACTAGGGACCTTACTTTTTTGGAACTTTTCCCGGTGGTGGTTCCAGTCTTGCTCTGGGCTGATCAATTTGCCAATTGCTCGGTTTTGTTCTGGTGCAATAACATGGCAGTAGTTCATGTGGTGAATACTTTGTCCTCGTGGTCCCCATGGCTCATTGCATTGGTTAGAACACTGGTATTAACATGTTTGAAGGACAACATCCTCTTTACGGCCAGACATGTCCCAGGCATTGACAACGGCATAGCCGATGCCCTTTCTCTGTTCCAGATGGACCGGTTCCGAGAGTTGGCACCGGATGCCAGCCCCATCCCAGATCCACTACCACCTGGGGTGTGGTGCCTTGGGAGTTCGAATTGCAGAACATCGTTCAGGGATCCTTGGCCCCCAGAATCCAGGCAGCATACGGTAGGGCAGTGCAGGAGTTTCAGTAATTCAGGGCAACAAAGGGTTGGAGGTATGGTTTCCCTATAAGGGAGCCCGAAGCCGTTCAGTTTGCAATGGCGTTAAAGGGAAAGGGACTAGCAGTGGGCACAATAGCAGGAAAATTGGCGGCACTGTCCTTCGCAAATAAGATGATGGGCTATCCCTCCCCGAATCGGGGATTTTTCCTGAAGCCAGGTCCCCAGTTCCACCCCCCTGTGGTAAGGACACCAATAACAACTCCTATCTGGAGCAGGTTGGTGGGAGCTCTCCCAGGGATTTGCTATGATGCTTTCGAGGCCCAGCTATTTACTACAGCATATAGCATAACATATTTTGGAGGCTTCCGGATCAGCGAGGTCGTTCCCAAGGCAGTGGGGGATCAATCTAACCAGGCATTGAGGGTGGAGGATCTGGAATGGGCTCCTGCCAGGTTGCAGATATGGCTCCAGTGCTCAAAGACCGACCAAAGGTGGCGGGGGCACACTGTCAAGCTGTTTCAGTGTGGGCCAGAGATGATATGCCCGATTGAGCAGACGAGGCATTACTTGGACCTCTGACCAAGGGGCCCAGGTGTGTTATTTGTACACAAGGGGGCGGGGGTGTACACATGACAGGTCACCAGTTTACTGCCATCCTTCATTCAGCATTGTAAAGAATTGGCCTACCCCTCACAGAATTTGGATCACATTCATTTAGGATTGGGGCAGCTACCACCGCAGCTGTGGGAGGGTTACCAGAGGAGACGATCAAAGATGTAGGGAGATGGCAGTCAGGGGCGTACAAGAGGTATGTCAGGCCTTTCCATTGCTAATAACTCATTGTGTTTTCCGGTAGGACGAAGGGCTACAGGCACGACAAGACGAGTGGTCTGGATCGTGGGTCGCAGCCTGGTGCGATGGACAGGCAGAGCAGCCGCATGGACTGCGCTGGGGGTGCAATTGGGAATTGGTGAACGTGTCAGTATCAGGTGGATAGGAAGGAGCAGGATGTGGTGGGATCAGCTCCTTCCGACATTGAAAGGATTAGGGCACTTCCTGTCCCCACACGTTATAGTAATTCATCTAGGGGGAAATGATTTGGCAGTTAGGAAAGGGGGGAATTTAATAATTCAAATCAAAGAGGATTTGTTAACAGTTAGGAATTGGTTACCAGGAGTCATATAGTTTGGACAAATTTGATACCCGGGGTGAGATGGGCAAAGGCAATTAAACCAGATAAAGTAGACAAAACCAGGAAGAATATTAATAGGGAGATAACCAAATGGCTAAAAGGACTGGGAGGTACCAACATCAACCATTTAGGGATAATACACACACGGCCGGAATTGTACTGTGATGATGGAGTTCATTTATCCCAGGAAGGGAACGAGATGTGTACCTAGCAGCATTGGCTGGTCATGTGGAGGCTCTTCTGTTTGGTTAGGCGGTGGGGAGCGGGGGAGTTTGTTACCAACTTCCCCTTTGTGGCAGGGGTCCAGTATGCTATTGTAAGATAAATAGATAGGAAATAGGATATTAAGAGTCATCTCCCTAAGAGATGGGGGGATGATACCTGGTGTAATACGGGGCACAACATGCACCGGGGTCATGACCCTGGGAAGGGTGCCTTAGCTGGGAAGGAGGGGCATGCACTGCCTTCATACCTGGCAGGCACTTAATTCCTTACTCATGCCCAGAGTTGGGCTGTTTCCGCCCCCCCTTCAGCCATGGCCCTGGTGCTGTCGAAGGGGGGGAGGTTTGATGTTAGTGGTGCTGTCACTGGAAGGCCCTTCCAGGACAGTACATGAGTTAATAAGTTATGGTTGTTTAGCTAGCATACTGGACCCAGATTGCTTATGCAATTTCCCCACCGGCCTTTTGATTTGATAATTGGTTGAATAAAGAGTACGGCCTGTTTTAAATCCAACTGATGTCTCTGTCTCTCCTTCGAGTGCGTCGACAAATAGTAGTTAAGATAGTATTGTGAGGCTACCTCACAAGAGAGCTCCAAACTGTTTCAGAACCACAAACTTTTTTAAAAAATTTATGCACCCCATTTATGATATTTATTTAAGCAAGGTTTAATTCTGCTTCAGCTGTGGGCTCACCATTCCCTGTCTGTGCAATTGAGATGCTTGTGTTGGCTTCTCTACATTTCTGGTGGCCTTGAAAGGAGGTGAGTATTAGCAGGATAAAGCCTGCCCCCACTGAAATGTCCAAATGGCACTTGCTGGGGGGCTACTGCAGGGCTGCTTGCAGTGGGTGGAGTTAGAAATTGGTGCCTCAGTGTCCCTACAGCAAGTTAGATCATGGGATCCTTGGCCTAGAGAAATAATGTCAAATGTTTTTATTTTTCATCTTGACTCCTATCTGTAACTGGAGCACACGGGAAATAGAGTTACAATGGAAACCTCAGCTCCCATTGCTTATGCTTCAAAAAGCTGGCGCTTTGGTACAAAATATGGTTCATGTGCTACATGTCTTGAGGTTTTATTCAAATAAGAAGAGGCCATAAAACTAAATGCTATGTGCACATTGTAGCAGGAATCAGGCTAGCTGGGCTGCAGGCCTTTTAAGGGAGATAGCACCAGCAGGGGCTGTAGGTGCTATCTGAGGATCAGGCACTAGGTGGAATGCAGGACAGTGCCTGATTGCCTCACACCTAGGCTTGAGCGTGGCTGAGCCAGCCTAAAGTCTGAGCAGAGGGCTCAAGTCAGGATAGAGTTGTTGTTGTTACCAGAGGGAGAGTTGTTTGAGGGGGCTCTGCCTCCATACAAACCCTGCTTGGAGGGTGTTGCGGGTTTAGTGGCCTTCAGGAGGAATATGTGCCTGGTGAGTGAGCAGATTGATTAGAGGAAGGCAGAGACAGACTTGTATCTGACCTGAAGAGGGACAGTGACCGACCAGAGTGGCTTACACAGAGAAGCCTGCGCCTCTATGGTCTGGACTCTGCCTGATATGGACTGTGTAGATATATAGTACTGAATATGGTGATGGGACTCTGTATTGAGTAAGCAAAGGACACCTGAAGCAATATTCCCCTATAGAGAGTGACTTATTGGGGTGCATCCTGCCAGCACTCGCCCCAGGTACCCTTGACCCTGTGTCAGGGCTGGGCCTTGAACCCCCGGCCTCAGGGCTTGACTGGACCAGTCATTGCCTCCTGCTCCACTAGGGGATTGCTATAGGGGTTGGCTTCTTTCTCTACCCTGGTATTCTCCCTCTCTCTCCTGCTCTTTGTCCCACTCACACCTCGTAGAGGGCGTGGACCCACCTGCCACAGCCTGATTGGCTCTCTGTATTATTTAAGGCTGCTGAGGGCTGTGGCAGGTGTGGAGCTTCTGTTCATCTGTCCTTGACTCTTGCTTGGCCCACTTCCCTTGTTACACCTCTCGCTTGTGCTCTGCTCGCATTTCTGCTTACGTCGATGTTTTATGTTGGTAAGTCTCAGTGTGCTGTTCCTGTTACCCCTTTGTGTTCCTTGTGCACGTAGCCGTTCCCCTCCATGCCGGTGCTTGTCTCTCTTGTTTCCCTTGTGTGTTGGGGCATTTCTTGCCCAGCTCTTCTGTCCCCTTCATCTGCCTGCACGGGGTGTATGCTGCTTGTCTCTTGCTCTCACCTTGTCCTGTCTCCATGTTGGTTTGTCTTGCTCATGTCCTGAATCCCTCACAGTGTATCTTGTTCCCTGTTGATCTGTCCTTCTGTCATCTGTGTGGGTCCGGTCCTGTGGTTGTTCCTTGTCCCTCCCTGTAACCATGTTGCTCTCCTAGCCTTGGTTCCCCAGTTCCTTCTCTCTGATTCCCCAGCTCCGTGTGGCTCTCCTATCTCAGAGTTCCCAGCTCCTTGTCTCTGGTTTGCCCGCTCCCGGTGGCTTCCCCTGTCTCTGGTTCCCTGCTCCCTGTCTCTGGGTCCCCACACCCCAGTTCCCTGTCCCTTGACCTCGATGATGAACCATAAGCTTTCTTAGGCCAGCTTGTCTGGTTCTCATGCTGAGCACTCCGTCTCCCTGATATTGGAGAATGGCTGAGAGGTTTCCTTGTTTGATCTAGGGGCTCCCCCTGCTCCCTTCACCGTTTTCCCTCCTACCTATCTTTCCCTCCTCCCTTTTCTTGGCTCCGGCCGCCGGAACCTGACACCCTGTTAAACACACATTACAGATGTAGAGTGGTATTTAAAATGCAGGAAGTTCATGAACAAAATGAAATCCTTGATATAAAAATATCTACACTCTCGGACAGTTAAATATTGGGGGAAACGTCCTAACAGTAAGCTGTGCAGCAATGGAAACAGTTACATAGGGAGGCCATAGGCTCCCCATCACTGGAGGTTTTCAAAAAGAGGCTGGACAGCCATCCGTAAGGGATATTGTAGATGTAGTCATCCTGTATCCAAGAAGGAACTGGACTAAAAGCCCCTTGAGATCCATTCCAACTGCATGATCCCTGCCCTCCTATGACCCCATCTGGGTGGTTTACCAGTTAGGTTGGTCTGCCCTCCCCCAGAGATTAATGGATCCAATTGGTTTCCATAACTCTCTGGCAGATTTACCCACTGACCTTGATGGCTACTCTGTTGATGACCTAGTTGCCTTGTGGAATGACGTCTTGACCATGACCATTGACATGGTTGCACCAAGGCATCCGTTCCCACTGCTAAGACAGCATAGGTCACCCTGGTATATAAGGGACCTGAAGTGAATGAAATGGGAAGGCAGGCAATTAGAGCACAGAACACGCTTGACTTGTGCTGAAACCGACTGATTGCAACATAGATCATTTTTGAAGGACTATGCCGTGGCTGTGAGGGTGGCAAAGAAAGCTTCTTCGCTATCATAGCATCTACAAAGTCTCATCCTGTGGAGTCATTTCGGATGGTGAATGACCTGGTTAATCCATGTCTCTGCCATGAACTAGAATAATCTAATTGCTCACTGTGACATTTATATTAATTACTTTGCAGATAAAATCACTCGTATTCATTACAACTTGGGTGATGCTACTTTGACTACAGAGTCAGAGTTTGGGGCTATGGAAGTTCAGCCTTATCTTGTTTGTTTGGATCAGTCTGAGTTTCAATTAGTGCTGCCCACTGATGCAGAGAATGTGTTTGGAGCAACGCGGTCAACCAGTTGTTTGTTAGATCCTTGCCCGTCCTGGCTGGTGAAAGTCAGCTGGGAGACATTGGGGCCATTTCTGGCTTGGGTTAATGCCTCCCTTCGAGATGGTAGGTTGTTTGACATGCTTAAAACTGTGTGGTCTGCCCCCTGCTCAAGAAACCATCTTTGGATGCTGACTCCCTGGGCAGCTAAACTTCCCTAAAGTTACTGAATGGGTGCTTGCACGGCAGCTTCAGGATCATCTTGATGCTACTGGATTCCTGGATCCATTTCACTCAGGTGTTTGTCCGGAGTATAGCACAGAGAGTGCACACAAGTGTATGTTGACAATCTGTGCTTGAAGGTTGACAAAGGGAACTGTGCCCTATTGATCTTGTTAGATCTTCCAGTGGCCATTGATATACAATTGATCATGTGGTGGTGTTGACATGCCAAGGGGTGCACAGGACTGCTCTTGAGTAGTTCTGTTCATTCCTGTTGGGGAGGTCCCAGTGGGTGGTGATGGGACGTTGCTTATTGTCCTCTTGGGACATTCCCTTTGGTGTCTCTCAGGGCTCCATCTTATTTCCTCTCTTAGTCTTTTCCAATGTGTATCTGAGGCTGTTGGGTGAGATCAAAGGTTTGGAGTGAAGTGCAATTAGTATGCTGATGTCACCCAACTCTACCGCTCTTTTTCATCCAACCCAGGTCCTGCAGCTTCAGTGCTTACCAAATTCCTGGCTGCTTTAGGGGACTGGATGAGTGTGACCTGACTGAAGCTGAATCCAGACAAGACTGAAGTGATGATGCTTGGCTGACCTAGTGACCTGGAGATAATTGGGACTCCTGTCATCGACAGGGTCTGGCCCACTCTGGTTACCCAGACTTGCAGCCTTGGAGTGCTTCTGGATCCTTTGCCATGCCTGGAACATCAGGTTGCAGCAGAGGCCAGGAATATGTTTCCTCAATTATTCTATCTGGTGGAGAGGCTGCAGCCCATTCTTCCTGATTTTGAAGGTATGACTACCATTCAGAAGGTATGACTACCATTATCCATGCTTTCATTACCTCAAGGTTAGATTACTGTGATGCATTCTACATGGGACTGCCCCTAGTGACTATTTGGAAGCTGAAGATGGTTCAGAACACGGTGGCCTGGCTCCTTTCAGGGATGGGTCACTGGGAACACATTACACCTGTGCTTTTCAGTCTGCACTACCTACCAATAGCTTTCTGAGCACAATTCAAGGTGCTGGTTTTGACCTTAATCCCTAAACAGCCTGGGCCCCACATATCCGAGAGATGGCCTTTCCTACCATGCTCCACCGACCTTTGAAGTTGGCCAGGAGCGTTCTCTTACTGGTACCACCAGCCAATCTTATTCACACGACAAGGACCAACAAAGAGGCTTCCTCGATTGCTGCCCCAGTATTGTGGAACTTCCATCTCCTGGAGATCTACCAGAGCCCAAGCCCAAGCATATTCTGGAGGAAGTATAAAACTGTTCTTTTTAACAAAACATTTGGCAGGTGGGGTTAGGGTGGGTGGATCTAGGGGTGAGGGTGGGTTTTTAATAGGATTTTAATGTATTTTGTGTTTTTAATGCTGTACGCTGACCCTTAGGGGAAGGGTAGGGTAAATAAATAAATATCTTACTTGTAGCTTATGGCAGTACAATTCAGCATATGTTGTTTTAATAAGGAATTGGATGGAAGATGTTTGAAATATTAATCCATCTGAATAATATATGGCACTGATATTGGCTATCTCAGGCTGTGTTTATATATAAAAGAAGGGACTTTGAATTACTGTACAAGCTGACAATAGCAGCTATTATTTCGATAACAATTATTAATATATTTATAAACCAGGGTACACACATCTACACAAGTGTGTATCCCAATTTTGTTAGGATAAATTGTCCAATTACTTTATTTTAGAATGTATTCATAATATTTCGTGGTGTTCACGTTTGCTAATCTCTCTTTGGTTCTCATGAACTGCCCTTTGATTTCTGAAAAATCCTGACCTTTTTTTACAAGTTTTGATTAAATTCCTTGGATTGTGGACTAAGCCGGTGGAAATATGTAGCATGTAACCATGCCAAGGCACTTAGGAACCTGCTAGGACAATAATAATAATAAATAAATAAATGTTAATTCAACCAACATAAAATATACCATGTAATGAATAGAGGCTAGAAAGCTATAAAGACAAGGAGACAATACTTAAGCAAGCAGTTGAAGAGCTTCGTTTTCAATGATGGGGCATGGTGAATTGTGCTATGTTGGCTTGTGAGTGGGCTAAACAATAGGGCAGCAGTTATCAAACTTCTGCTTGCAGAACCCTGTTTTGGAACTTAAAATCCCAGGGCCTCAGAAAGCAACAAGGGCACACAATGTATATGAAATATCTATTAGGACTTTGACACACACACACACACCCCGCCATGCGCAGTTGGCACACGACCCCTAGTTTGGAAACCTCTGTAGTAGGTTCTGCCACTGCAAAATCCTACTTTGTTCCAGAGCTAAGGAAAGATGATGGAATCGCCATACTGAGGACAGTACCTGAAGGCGCGTGCGCGCGCGCGTGTGTGTGTGCATGAGAGGTTCAACTTCCACACAAGTAACCTACATTTTAGATTGATCCATCAGGAGGCAGTGTTGCCAACACCTGTTAACCTAGCTCTGGTGGGTGAGATTTGTCAAAATCGCACATGCACTGAATAGGGGTCCCTGCATATACTGAACATGACAGATGTCACACTATGCTGACTGCCATTTTAGCTAGACACTTCATTGAAATAATGACGATCGTCTGAAAGTACTATTCAGTAAGGAGATGTGTGTAAACCTGTGAATCTAGCTAATTGGATGACAGTAAAGTGGTTAAGTTTTCCTTGGCTGACAGAGTGCACCTGCCTGTCTGCTTTTAAGAAAATGCCTAATTGTTTCCTAATCCTTGGTTAAGTGTTTAGCAATTTTAACCGATAGAAGTAAGGAGAGCCTGATTGCTTTAATGACACATTCATTCAATCTTGTTCATGCTGTGGACGGCGTATTGATATTTTCCACATCTTTAACCTTATAAGCCCTCTTTGAAAAATATCCACACATCTCATTAGTGGGATTAGTAGGGATAGGTGAATGCAGTTCGGAAGTTCGGCCCGAACTCGGCCTGTTCGAACAACCGAACACGAACACGAACTTACTGAACCGAACTCAATTTCGAACGTCGAAATGACTGAACAGTTCAGTCAGTTGGGATCGCATTCGGGTGAGTTCAGGTGGCTAAAACGTGGTGTCACTAGAAGGCCAAATGTGGCAGGGAGGGGGAGTCAGCTGACTCAGCTGAGGAGCAGGCTTCCAGGCACCAGGAGGGTGGAGACTGGCTTGGAGTAGCAGCCAGCCTGCCCAATCACCATCCCTTTTCGCCTAAGACCACTGGCTTCGCAGTGTGCGATTGGCCATGGGCTAGGCTGCATGGAGCCAAAGGGGCTTGCGGTGAGGCAGGCGCAGCAAGGAACAAAACTGTCTGCCTCCCCCCTTCCCAACACCTTCTGAGCTAGTCACTGTTCTTGAACAGCAGGCGTTTCAGAAGGCTCCCTCTCCCAGCAGTTCCCAGCTCCCCAATCCATTGCCATCCTCCTCCCATTTCACCCATTCAACTCATCTACCCCCATATTCTCATTCATTTATTTAGCTTAGCTTAGATAGATTTAGTGGTTATTTTTTGTTTTTACCCCTCCCTGTGTTCCCTGTGTTCAATCTTCCTTC
>QEPC01009174.1:46569-60649 GCA_003113815.1 Sphenodon punctatus | reverse complement strand
AGGGCTCTGGGGCCTACGTTACTGGCAGGGAGGGCTGTGGCCAATATCTACAATCTGCCAGTCTAGCCCCAGGACCCACCGTGATGGGTCTGGGGCCATCATTCCTTGCACAGAGAACCAATTTTCAACTACATCAAGAAGCAGCCACTCCAGCCCCTGGACCTGCCATCAGGGTCCTGGAGCCTATGTTACTGGCAGGGAAGGCTGTGGCCAATATCTACAAGCTGCCACTCTTCTAGCCCTAGGACCTGCCGTGATGGGTCTGGGGCCATCATTCCGCTCACAGGGTGCTGTCAATCCTGCTGCTGCTGTCTGCTGTGCCACAGGTACTGTGCCCTGGCAATCCAATGTCTGTCGCTGCTGCCAATGTCGCCTATGCTGTCTGTGTCACGGGTTCTGCTCCAGCAACCCAATGTCTGCTGCTGCTGCTGGTATTGCACGTCAGCCATTTGCTCCTCAATCTTGTAGACTGCAATAGCTCGGATGGGTGCGCCGGCAGGCAGGGGCTGGGTGTAAAATTACAATGGGGCGGAATGGGAGACTCCCTTTCGATCGGCTTCGGGAAATGGAGGCTATCGGCAATCACCTGTCCCTTCGCAACAACGCTCGCCTATCTCTTAGGATCGACTGTTCGTGTTTGCACATCCCTACAGATCACATTTCGAATCCTCTCCACTTCGCAGATTTGACCGATGGCACATATCCAGTTGTGCAACCTGCATTCAATGCTGAATTCCTTGAGTATTTCTGCAGTGATGACGTACTCAGTTTGCTTGCCTTCTGATGATTTGGAGCTCACCCCAGATGATCTCAAGCCTAAAAGAATCTTAAACTTCTCCTACAGTCCAGAATCCTTGTTCTGTGGCTTTGCCATGGGTTACCCAAAAAGTGCCAGGGAACTTGAACTTCCACTCTCTCCAGCCAGCAGGTACCTGCCCCTGCCCAGCCCCCTTACCCCTGTCCCCTCATCATTCTTAGCCTGGACCTCAATGCTCTTTAAGGTGCTGATGGCTCCCGTGCATGGGGCCGTCAATAAAGTATGTCACACAAGGCGTGCAGATTAGCAAAGTCGTGCCAATGGGTGACAATCGAGGGTGAGGGGGGATTGGTCACGTGACATTATACCCATTGTGTTTCTGTCACAGTTATTTAGTATGTGGGTATTTAGGTAGGCGGCTAGGTGTAGGTGGGCAGTTTTACTCACCTCAGTCTCTAGACCTCCTCCCATTTGCTGTCGCTCCATTCACGGAGATGGCCCCCAGGCCTTGGCCTATATGCTATCCATGCCAAGGATTCTGTACCATGGCCACCAATGTCTGCTTCTTCCAGTGCCAATGGCCCCCAGTCCAGGCCTATATGCTGTCTGTACCATGATGCCATGGCATCAAGGAACTGCTGCTGCCAGGCCTATATGCTGTCTGTGCCAAGGGTTCTGTACCCCAGGTTGCCATCAAGCTCAAAGCCTGCCTCAGCCTGCCTTCCTGCCTCTCATGCCAAGGTGCTTGTCTGCCCACCCAGGTTGCTGCCGAGGGAGAGAGAGAGAAATAAGAGAGAAAGTCCACCCACTGCTTGGAGGAGAGACAGACACGATCCCACCCATGCTGTAACCTGCACTATATGGCCAGAGAGAGAGAGGGAGAGGTTCCCAGCTAGAACGAGGGAGATGGGGGCTAGAGGGGGAGAGGTAGGTGTATCCAGCTACCCTAGCTGCCACCTGCCAGAACCAGGAAGAACTCCCATCTGTGCTCATGCGCCCAATGCCCATTGCCCACATCCAGCACACAGCAAACCTACCATAATGAGATGGAATATAACACACAACATTTTATGTGCCTGCCTGCCTGCCTGTGTGCGTTCCTGTACCTGCTGCTACCACCAACTTCAGCACATAGGGATAAAGATTGGACAGGTCAAACGAAGCTCATAAAAAGAAATACAACTTTTATTAAAACTATTTACATAAAAACAAAACAACAACATTCTAAAAACCAAAAGCAAAAATTCAAAGGAAACGTATAAATTAAACTAGGAGTCTCTGGGCCTGTCCCCCGGGACTTGGGGGAAAGGCAAAAGCCATTGGGGTGCAGCACAGGGCTGAGGGCCGGCCACCCGGGACTCTGGCAGCTTGTAGCCATGGGAGACGGCAAAGTTCAGGGCCCCTTCCATGTCCCGATGCCACCTGGTACATTTTCAGGCAGTCCATCTCAGCAGAGACATACTGGCCGTACGGCTCCACCTTCTGTCTCTCCACCTGGACCGCCTGTAACTGCTCCACCAGGCGGTTCTCCATGGTGGCTGCAGACAGCTGGACCACATCCACGAAGTCCTGGGTGGGCTGCTCCAACTGGGCCTTGGCCTCTGCATTCGCCCGGGGGTCTCCACATCGGGGCTGGGCTGGAGGGGGGAGTGCCTACATGTCATCCATTGTGGGTTGTCTTCCCCCCTTCTTCTGGTGCTGAGGCGCCTCGGCCACATCAGACTCCGCCACCTGCCGCCTCACTCTCAGGCCATGGGTGCGCTCGATGTGGGCGATATGCCCTGATGTGGTCCACTCCCTCTGCTGGCGGAATCTTTTATGACAGATCTAAAAAGAGCAGAAAAAGATAGGAACATAAGAAGTGCCATACTGTGTCAGACCAATGGTCTGTCAAGCCCTGCCTGCATTCTGTCTCCACAAGTGGGTGGACTGGGTGGCAAATCTCTCTCTGCAGGGGACTTCTGTTCCTAACAGGTCATAGGGCAATTCATTCTCTGTTGGTCCAGTCCCTGTGCCATACCTTGCATGTGGTGATTCCGTTGGCCTTTTCATAAAACCTCCAGACATCCGACTTCTGGTGCCAAATGTCTGGGGGTGTCACTGGCAGTGGCGATGACCTCTGCCTAGGGATCCTCCTTGACCTGGTCCTGGCAGCAGTGCTGGAGCCGGCATCTGATTCCTCTCTGAAATGGGAACACATTAAGAACACCAAAGTAATATCATGCATTTATGATGATGATGATGCCTCTAGTCCTCCCTCCTTGGGGTGCTAGGGATTGCAACTAGAAAGCACATCCAAATCCTGCCCTCCCAGGGGTACTAGGGGATGCTAGGGATAGCAACTAGACAGCCCCTGACTGGCACGTGCAAATCCTGTCCTCCTGGGGGTGCTAGGGGATGCTAGGGATTGCAAGTTTCAACTAGGAAGGCCCTGGCTGGCACGTGCAAATCCTGCCCTCCTTGGGGTGCTAGAGATGGTGATGGGAGATGTGATCCTGGCTGGAAAGACCCTGCCCTTATTTGGGGGTGCATAGGGAATGGGATGGCGAGTGGAGACCCTTGCTGGCCTGGTACATGTTTGGGTGGGGGTGCTGCTTGTGCCAGAGCCCTGCACACTACAGTACCCTCTCTCTCTGGCAGACATCCGCTGCCACCCACTGATGTCCACTGTTTGTGCCTGACTGATGCCCACCGCCCACGTACCCACCGGCACGCCAGTGAGCTCGCTCTAACAGATAAAGCCTTTCTTGTCCTCAAAGTAAAAAAAAAAGTTTACAAGCCTGCCTCCTGAGCCCGCCGCTTGCTCCTCATCCGAGGAGCCGGGCACCACCACCAGAAGTGTAGTAGGAGCAGTGCAAGCGACCTCTTCTTCCTCCTTGTCAAGCGGCAAGTTGGCCCCCAGTCGGCGAATAAGTACTGCAGCCTTCTTCATTTTTTTTTTTTTTAAAATCACACACAGCCAAAACAGTCACCGACAACACACACCAACACTCACCAACCACAACAACAAAAACACAGCCAAACCCAACCCAAACACAGCCAAAACACACAAAACTAACAGCCACCCAACCAAATACACACTCACTTGCCACACAGCTCCGCACGCACTCAAATTTCCATTTTCCGGTGCGATCATGGCATCACGTGCTCTCGCGATACTTTTTTCCAAACAGCTGAACCTGAACCCAGCGAATGAACTGAACGCAGTTGAACTGAACGGCCAAACCGAATGCAGCCAAACTGAATGTCTGAACCGAACGTGGCTGAACCGAATGCAGTCGAATGGCCAAACCGAATGCAGCTGAACCGAACGACTGAACCGAACGCAACCAAATGGCCAAACCTGAACTGCAATTTGTTCACCCATCGGTAGAGATTGGTGGCCAAGAGGTAGATCATGATCTACTTGCTTGTGGATCATGAGCTGTTCTCCAGTCGATCACGGTGTGGAGAGAGGGACCAGTTTCTCCAAAATCTCTGGGGAAAAGAGCAGTATTGTCACCTCAGTGAGTGTCTCTTGGGAGGGCTAGGAGAGTTCAGCCGCTATGGTGGGGAATTCCCTCTCTAACGGGGAGTGCTCCTCTCCACTCCTGAAACCAGCTGCTGAAGTGTTCCAGAGGTGGGAGTCAGTAGGAAGCATCCCAGTTTGGAATGGCAGAACCAATGGGAAGGGTCCTGGTAGATCACCTCTGGCTGATGCTTGGATCAAGTGGATCATGGAATCTATAATGAAATATCCTTTACAGATTCTGTTTTTCCAAAGACTATTGAAATCAGGCACAAATAAGTCTGGCCACTCCTGGTTTATGCCATGGAAATATGTTTGCATACATTTCATAAACATATATTATGTATGCTGTGGAGACCATCAAAAAGTGAAACTCATATGCTGTGCACAAATCTTTCCACCATTTCTTTTTATGTATGTGTTCCACAGACAGCTGTTCCACCATGTTATTTAGAGTTATGTACACTGTTGGGTTCCACAGAAGAAGTATCCCACCAGGTGTTGCATTCTACATATTCAAGGTAGTGAAAACACAAGCAGACTGTGAAGAATTGAAAGAGGATCTTAAGAGTAACCACTCAGGAAAATGAGTCATTGGAGTCATTGTGGACGATACATTGAAAGCTTCAGCTCAGTATGTGGTGGCAGTCAAAAAAGCAAAATGGAATGTTAGGAATTATTTGGAAAGGGATAGAGAATAAAACTGAAAATATCATAATGCCCCTATATAAATCGATGGTGAGACCGATGGTGCAAGAGCAGTGTGAAATTCTGGTCATCCCGTCTCAAAAAAGATATAGTAGAACTTGAAAAGGTGCAGAGAAGGGCAACAATAATGATAAAGTGTTTCAAATGCCTTCCGTATGAAGAAAGGTTTGATAGGTTAGGGCTCTTCATCTTGAAGAAGAGAAGACTGAGGACGCTTTTATATGAACAGTCGGATGCAGTGGATTCTTCAACGCACTTCCTGAAAAGCCCCGCGGGGTGGGTTTAGACGCACTGGAATTGCTGCTGACATAGGAATTGCTGTTGACATGGAAGGTGCATTTTGGAAATCTCGATATCGAGGCTTCCAAAATGCGCCTTCAAAAAGACCACGTAAGCGGTGATTCCTATGACAGTCAGCTACTTCCAGTGCATCTTAAACCCATCCTGTAGGGCTTTTCAGGGAGTGCGTTGAAGAACGCGCTGCATCTGGCCGCTCGTATAAAAGCGGCCTCAAAGGGAATATGATGGAGGTTTATAAAATCTTGAGTGGAGTGGAACGAGTAGATAGGGAACGTTTATTTACCCACTCAAGTAGCACAAGAACTAAGGGAACACTCTATGAAATTAACTGGTGGCAGATTTAAAACAAATAAAAGTATTTTTTCACTCAACGCACAGTTAAATTATGGAATTTGTTGCCAGAGGAGATTGTCAGGGCCAGTAGCATGGCTCGGTTTAAAAAAGGACTGGATAAGTTCTTGGAAAATAGGTCCATTCATGGCTATTAGCCAAGTAGGTTATGAGATGGGAACTTCTTATCGTCAGGACCCGGGAGTGATCAGCAGGGAATGGCTATCCCATTGGATGCTGGGCTTGATGGAGCATTGGTCTGGCTCAGTATGACATTTTTAATGTTCTTATATTGTGCTGAACGTCCTCCCCAACCCTGGCACAAAGAAAATTGAATCACAGAGAAAAGTTTACAAATATTTATATAAAAAGTTAGGTAAGGGTGGTGGTCCCAGGCAACCAGGCCATAGGGAAAGGGAAGGACGTGGAATGGGTGGACAGAACACGTCAACAACAGAACAGGTCCCACTCCCAACCCCACCTTTGGAGGTGTTCCCACAGTTATTCAGACCCCAAGTGCTCAGTTTGCAATGCTTATGAGGCCAAATTCCCACTGGCTAGGCCTGGTGCTGTCTTTGCAATGCTCAGCTCTCATGCTGTGGCTGTCTGATTCTCACACAGGCATGTCCAGCAGTGTTTCCTACTGGGGCTACTCTCTGTTTACATGATGAGGTAGTCTCTGCTGAGCTCTTCTTACTCAAGACTGGCACACACTTCCCTTTTCAACAGCATCTTCTCAGATTTTTTTCCAAAAATGAATTTTGATAAAGCCATTTGTACATTTGAGCAGAAAGTCCTAAATAAAATACGTAAAATGGAAAATGGTATTTCTCCAACATTGGTCTATAACCTTTCAAAACCTAAGTGTTTCAGCCGTGGCTGTGCCACAACCTGGTGGCTGCATCTGTCAGCTGGATGCCCCACACTCCACTCCATCAGAGTCAACACGACACAGGACCCAGCGCCGCCAATGCCCCTGGTTACCCCAGTAACCCCCAACAGAGGCCCTAGCAATGCAGACCTGCCCGGGCCCTCCCACAATGCAGCAAGGCCCCGCCCCCACTGCGTCGCTCCACGTGCCTCCGGGTGTATGCAGGGGGCAGGGCACTTTATCTGCCGGTGAACAGAGCTTGTGTGCCTGGAGAGACTGGCCCTCTACTTGGAAGCTAAGTATTGTGGATTGTTGCTTGTCGTTGTGTTGCCTGTGCTCCTCCATCCCTGCCCCTCCCAGAGTTCTGCTCCCCTCCTCCCTGTCCTGTCATTGTGTGTGGCCTAAGTGCATTCCCCTCCATTGTATGTTGCAAGACAGTTAACCTTTACCTTTTCCCATAGAGTGTTTGTGTAGCTAGAGTGGTCCTGCGAGCATGTGCATCTCTCCCCCCGCCCTTCCTGGGGTTCGCGCCCCCTTCCCCGTGGTGTGACAGTCCTCTAGCCCTTACCTCTGCCCCGGGACCCTACTCCCCTGAAGTCCCCTGCACCATCCTTCACAGACCTTCCGCTCCTCCTCCGTTTGAGTGTTGGGGTGTGTGGGAACCCCTGTCCCTTTATAAGAGCTCTGCATCCTATAATGATAGGGGCTTGATTTCCTGGTGCGGTAGCACGTGGAAAGGCCCATACATTATCCTGACAGGCCTCCTTAACCACGTTTGCCTAAACAGAGCTTCCCCGTGTGTGAGCAGCATGAGTGGAAGGCCTCTCCCCCTCCTCTCCCCCCTTCCTTCCCCATTCCCCCTGACAGAGTGACTTGCTCTGCCGAACTTTAAAAAAGATCATTCCATAGTCATAAAGAAAGCAGACAAGGGTAGGGGAATAGTGGTTATGGACACTAAAGATTATATTGCAGGGTGCCTATCTTTATTAAATATCACCACTGTTTATAAAAGATTAAAAATAGACCCAACTAAGAATATTCTCAGTAAGATAAATAGGATTTTGCAGGAAGGTTTATGCCTTGGGTATATTTCGGAAAAAGAAAATAAATTTCTATGTAATAATTTCCCATGTACTCCAGTATTTTATGGTCTCCCAAAAATTCACAAGTGATTAAAGCCGCTAGTATTTAGACCCATTGTTTCTGGCATCAATTCGATTTTTGAACCCCTTTCCAAATTTATTGCTTTTTTTCCTAAGTCCCTTTGTCCCTAAGGTATTATCTTACATAACGGATTCCTTACATTTTATTAATATCATCAGTGATTTGGATCTCAGTAGCATTAGGCCTATCTTGGTCACTATAGATGATCTAAAGGCCCTTTATACAAGTATACCACATGAGGAGGCAATTTGTACAGTACGTAAGTACTTAGGTTTAAGAGAAGCCCAAACTCCTCCAACAGCTTTTTTGATGACTCTATGTGAGGTTATCCTTTAAGAGAATTATTTTGAGTTCAATAATGAATTCTATTTACACATAAAAGGGGTGAGTATGGGTAGCAATTTGTCTGCGGAATTGGCTATTTTGTATATGCAAGAATGGGAGAGCAGATTTATTTATCATCAAAAGCATAACACTTTTCTTCAATATATTTTCATTTGGAGAAGATATATTGATGATGATATTTTTATCATTTAGAGTGGTAAAGAAGACCAATTATTAGACTTTCTCACATGGCTGAATAATCAGCATGAGACTATAAAATTTACAGTGCAATATGACCATTTTAAGATGAATTTTCTGGATGTATGGATAAAATTGGATTTAAATAAGAATATCTCTACTAGTACATTTGTGAAACCAACAGATAAGAATGTATATTTACATTATAATAGTCATCATCCTAAGCATTTAATGGAAAGTATTCAAAAGGGCCAATTCAGAAGACTGAAAAGAAATAATTGTACTCGACCTGTTTTTTTACAAGAAGCATATGAATTAAAGGAAAAGTTCCTAGTAAGGAACTAGCCAAGAAATATATTGGAAGGGAGTTTGAAGGAACTGAGACCTGTCCCCAGAGAACATATTTTACAGGGAAAAGGCAAGCAAACAAAAACAGAAAGAATGACCTTTGTAACAGTGTTTAATACCAATAGCTACAGGGTCAGAAATATCATTAAGAAATACTGGAATATTGTGGAGCACATAGAAGGCTGCAAACTGACCAAAAATATTGGCAATTTTTAAAGAAGAGCAAAACTTGCACGTTCCAGCATCAAAGCAAGTCACATTAGGAATGAAACCCCGAATTGGTAACTTTCAGTGTGGGCAATGTGTTAACTGTTCGTTTAGTTTAAAAATTAAAAATGTCAAGGACAGTAGGGGCAAAATTTACCACATAAAAGATTTCATTAATTGTAACACCTCTTGGGTCATTTATGCGATAGAGGGTACTTTCAGACATGACGCTAACCACCCTTTAACCACCCTTGGTGGTTATTTATGCATGTTGCAGGGCTGTATTGGTGCCCTATGCAGCCCTGCAACATGCATAAATAACCACCAAGGGTGGTTAAAGGGTGGTTAGCGTCATGTCTGAAAGTACCCACAGTGCCCTTGTTTAAAGCTGTAGGTAAAACAACAAGGAGCCTAAAGGTTCGCATCACTGAGCACAGGAGTAAATTCAAAAATAAAACATCAAATGCTCCATTAGTGGAACATTTTTGCCAATATAATAATTCTATTATATCTTTCTCCTTTTGGGGAATAGAAAGGATTGCTCCCTCAACAGACCCTAAGTTGCTAGCTAGGAGAGAAAGTTTTTGGATCACAATGCTAGACACAATTAAACCAAGGGGTTTAAATGACCTAATTGACTGTATTTTATGAGAATAAGGGGGTATTTTCAGTCCCTTATCATATGGGATCAGATTGCAAGGGATAGGAAGAGGATCACCTGGTCACTCTGTAGGATTTTAGTAGGGCTTTTTCTTTTTACTTTTTCTTCCCTCCCTCTTACCAAAAAGGGTTTTTTTTCTCCTTCTACAGGTGTTACAGTTTAGCCACACAGCTGGGAGCATTAGGAGAGAGTATATATTGTAACATTTGAAGAGAAGAGTATTCCATTTTGTTTGTTGAGAGGAGCCCCGAGGGTCTGCCTAGAAATTGTGAAGCTAGCTGCTCTTATCAGGCTGTAGAACGAAGGGGACCACAATAGAGGGAATAAGGTAAAGTCTATAATTACACTATAGATGACAGCTAGAGTCAGTTAAGTTTATTATTCCCACAATGAAGATGTGAAAATTGTGTTTGGTTTAAGTAATTAGTATATGAAAAGAAGACTGGGGATGGACTAAGGAAATACATTCGCCAACAGCTATTGGGTAAGATATATTATTTGTCAGCTATGTGAAGCGTGACCTATGTGAAGTTATCTTGAAAATTTGATTTTGGTTAGGCGGTTTGAGTCAGCTAAAAAGGAGAGCTGTTTAGATTGCCATAATTTAAATAGCAAAACTTACAGTTGCAAGCTACCAAAGCTGCTAGAATTTTACATAGTTAGTAGTTGTTGGGTTTATGTTTGAATGTACATATATCTGAAATGTATGATGATCATAAACTGTATAATTACCCTGGGACAATATGTTGTGTAAAATCATTGTTGATTGTCTAAGAATTGTACCTATAAAAAACTTTTTCTCTCTATGCAGCCACATTGCTGCTGGAGTTATCTCTTGTGCATTTCTTTCATTTTTCCTCCACTTCCTGAGGAAGCTATAAGCGAAATGTTAGAGAGGATGAATTTACAGCTGTTTCTCTGATATCACAGTCCTCCAGATGAAAAGGAACATGTCCAGTTAGTTCTTTGGAACTTTGCCCTTTGCTATGTTCTTCACCTGTTATTTTCTATGCAATTTGTCCATTTGCAAGTCTTTGTAACACTGTCCTTTGTTGTGAATGTTACCTTCTATATTCCAGGCATTTGCTTTATTTGTATAAGGAATTTGTTGTGACTTTGACCTCTTGTGAATTTTATAGCATATTTTTTCTGCAACTTTGCAGTATTAAATTGCTGTTCCTGCCTCCATATTTGGTTACATTTCTTGTGGAGTTTGTACTTTTTTGTAACCTTTTAAGCCTATTTGTTGATCTTGTCTGCATGATTTGGGCACTACCTGTTGTTTAGTGTAATTGACACCTTACAATATGAATTACCACGCTGAATCAACTCCATATTCTTCTAGTCTAGGTCTGAGTTTGAGCGGGTGGGTGGGAATATTGGGTGGAGAGGAGGGAGAAGACTCCCACAGACGAGAGTCTCCCACAGGAGAGAGGTGTGGGAGTGAGTAGGATGGTGTGGATCATTCAAGAACGCTCTGAGCTGAAGCCCCTTGGGCCAGGTTGGGCTCCCTGGACGTGAGGTTCTGCCCCTGCTGAGTGGCATGATGTCACATGATGTTGGTGGGGCCAGAGCCTAAAGGGTGGAGGAATATCTTTTGGTAATATTCCTCCTTTTGGTGATATTTTGGTGATATTCCTCATGGAGTACCCTGATGACACGGTGCCCAGCAGGGGTGGGAGACACATCCAAAAAAATAGTTTGGAAAGATTTAACTCTAATCCTTTGCTGACATGTCCTGCTCCTGTGGAATACCATTATCACAATGCTCTGTAGGGGTGGGGTTGCCCTCAGTCCAGATTAGACATAGAGTAGCCTGGCTGCATCAGGATCGGCTTCAGGTCAGTGCTGGCACACTTGGACTGGGTAGGCTGGACTTTTGAACCCGTGCAGAGCTCTGAACTGAAAGGTGAGATCCTGAGTTTGTCTTTCTTGTTTGAGCTCTTGTCTTTGGAGCTGCTGATGGTTTGATTTATGGTTAAATGTGTCCGCTTTTTGCTAACATTTAAAAAGTCCTGCTTGATGGAGAGAATTACCTCCACTAGACCCCCCCCGGTGCGGCCGTTAAAACCCAGCCCTTGTGTCCCGTCCCCTTCGGTGCATCGGTAATCAATCAGTTCCATTGGCTTGGCATGGACTAAGATTTAGGGCTAAATGCAGGGTCTGGTGCACAAAAGTCTGTGGGAAGATTCCAGGGATCAGGTCCAAAGCTTATGGAAAGTGAAGGAGAGATTCCCATTGTCTTGGAATGGGCTCTAACATGGTATCAGTTACACTTTTATTTGGTGCTACTGGTGCGAATGTGGCACCAACATATCTTCCTTCTAGCTTCTCTTAGAGGGCAATCTCAGTGCACATTTACTCCTGAATTGTACTGTGTACATGTAACAGGGTGAGCTGGAGTGCTCAACCCAACTGCTCCAGGAATTCTCTTTCTCTGATTACTTAAGTACCAGAGACTTGGTTCAGAGGTTTCAGAAGACAGGGGCTAGAAGAAAAAGGAGCCAATTGGATGGGATAATTTTCCCATATGAGGCTTGGCAAGGAGCTAATGGTCAGTTGGGAGGAAAGGCCATAAACAGCTGAGGTGGATCTCAGACCAAGAAGGGATTAAAAGGGGGGGAGAGAGCCTAGAGTTTGATTGCTTTCCTCAGGGCTTAGCAGCCAGGGCAAGGGAAGACTAGACTGGGTGAGTTGGGGGCAGAAAGGGGCCTGCCTAGGAGGGGATTTCTCAGAGCTGAAATGGGGAGCTGAAAAGAAGGGATAAACCCATCAAATCTAAACTAGCTGATCCAAAACTCAGTTGGCAATAACCATGATTGACTTGTACTCTATTGGACAGCCACTGTTGAGTTTGGGGTTGAGTATTTCAGTCACTTCGGTCATTTTGGTTACTTCATTTTGGCAATATCTGCTCTATTGCACATACGCAATTGCCAAAAATGATGCATATGCAAACCAAAAAAGAAACCGGATACCCAAAAGCTGAATAATGCAAGTACCCATTTGGGTCATTGATGTTTAGGTAATCAAAGAGAGACCCTCAAAATGCAAAAAATACCCACAATATCACCTCATTTCAGCTCTAGACTTTCCCATGGTCTGAGAGCGGGGGCCCAGGGAGAGGGCTGACTGAAATCTGAAGATGGCTAGAAGTCCAGAAAGGGGCTCACCACAATACTGGAGGTGTTTGGGTTTTAGCATGATTTGCCTGGATTTAAGAATTACCACCTGGTGTGGTACATAAAAACAGAGTATTGGGACTGTTTGGGACAAATCCTGTAAGGACTTATGCCACTGGCTACGCAGTTGTCCATTGCACAAAGCCTGGCTCACAGTATGCAGACAACTGCTCTTTCATTCAACGCATTTCTTGAGACATTTACTGTCAGGGGCAGCAGAGGGCAATAGAGCTATTTTTTTAAAGCTTCTTCAGATCCAGGACAGGAGATGTTGTAGTTTAGAAAGTGAAATTTCATCACTTTGTTTTGATTTTTCTTGACTCTGATCGATAAATACACTTGTTTTAAAAAAAAAAAAAAAAAAAAAAAAAACCCTAACCAAGCAGGGCTTTACAACTTTGCGTCTTAAGAATGCCGAGGCATTTCCTGAGCCAAACAAATTCAGTAAAGGTGCATTTTTCTGGATCTTATTTATCTGACTTTTTCCTTATTCTGGACGTCTTATGTCTCCTTCATTTCAGCATACTACTATACTATCGGTACAGTGGAACGGAACCTGACTATTATTCAGGCAAAAAAGGACAATTGCTGAGGTGTCTGGATAAGGGGTTTCTTCAGTAGGTGAAGACGTAAAATCATTTAAGACCCTGTTTTGATTAATTTTGGGGAGTTTTTAAGATTATTTTCAGGTAAAACTTGGTGGTTATGAGAACTCTTCTCCCTCTCATTCATGTTTTGGGAAGAAGTGCAAAACTTTGGAGGAGAGGAAGACTGATTGGAAGCAGCTGAGTAGGACCAATCCCTACCAGAGACCTAAGATTTTGCAAAATGTAGGGGTGGGGAGCAACATTTAATAACGTTGTTTTTTTGTTTTTTTTACTCACTCTAAACATTTAGTAATCCAAGTATTAGACGCTCCCAAGGGGTGGGGCTCACTGAAACTAGGGATGGGACTCGGGCCCAGCCCCCCCCTCCACTCCCAGCCTCTATGAATGTTATGCTTATACTCCCAATAGTCCTCACCCAGTTTTCCTTTTTTTGCCCCCATGTGACTGCTGGGGGTGTGTGCCTACATAAAATATATATTTTTTAATTTATTATTTAGTCCTATTTCTATGTCACTCTTCCTGCAGAGGCTCAAGACAGCTTACAATTAATGCTGAAACTTGGTCCTCGGTTTTCCTCAGAAAACTCCAAAGATCAAGGTACTCGACTTGAGTTTCTGAGTTCTGAAGTTTCAAGGAATGACCCCAAACCTTCAGAACTTGGAAAATCTTTGATCAAGTACAGGGAAGGGGGCTGGAGGCTGGTGCTAGGTCCCTGTCCCCCTTCCCTGGCCCCCGCTGGCCAGGGAGAGAATAGGCTAGTGGGGACCAGGGAAGTGGGGGCCTAGCGAAGGCTCAGGGGTGGGGTGCGTAGGGGGTGGGGGCTTAGCAGGGGTTGAGGAGATAGGGTACTCACCCTCCGGATGGCCTTTGGTAACACGTGGCTTCCTCAAGATCAAGAAACTTTAAAAAAAAAA
>QEPC01009174.1:33754-44688 GCA_003113815.1 Sphenodon punctatus | reverse complement strand
CCTTCGTCCCTTCTTGCTCGCTGGCTCGCATGCCTGGAACTCCCTCCCTGCCCACATTCACCTTGCCCCCTCCCTTCATACCTTCAAGTCCCTCCTCAAAACCCACCTCTTCCGCTCTGCCCTTCCTAACTCCTGCTAATCATCCCCACCCAGGATTATTCCCCACCGTTATCTGCAAACTCCCAATGTACGGTAACCAAGCCAAGAACGTGTACCTGAGCTCTCTCACATCCTCATGAATATTGCATCCCTTGTCTCTCACTCTGTTGCCCCTTCCCTGCCTCCCCTCCCCCTGTCTTTAGATTGTAAGCTCTCAGGCAGGGACCGTGTCTATCTTATTCTCTGTAAAGCACCAGGTACTTCGCTGGCGCTATATAAAAGCTGATGATGATAATAATAATAATAATAATTAATAATGCTCAGACCTATCCAAAATGATGCCGACCGTGTCAGCACTTACCCGGTTTGGAGGAAGACATGTGTCACTGGAGCCCATCCAGAGGGCTCCAGTGGTAGAGGGGTAGAGGACTGTAGCGCTAGGCCCCCACTCCCTTTCCTGATCCATTCCCTCCCCCCCCTCAGGCTCCCTCTGGCCCCATTATCAGAAACTACTCACAAGTATTCACCAAAGGTCCTCAGACGGGTCTAAGCACTTGTGGTCTGTCCTCGGAACCCAGGTGAATACTCATGAATAGGTTTTTTTACTACTTGATTCAGCCCTACTTACAATCATAAAAATAGAAATAAAAAAGCCATTAAAAATCAATTTAAAAAAACCCTAACACCCCACCCTTATGCTTCCCATCCCACCATATCCCTGCCTGCCAAATGCCTGACCAAATAAAAAGGTCTTAGATCGTTTCCAGAAGATGATCAGGCTCATGCTTAGTTTAACCTCCAAGGGGAGGGAGCTCCATAATCAGGGGGCAGCTACTGCAAACACCTCCCTTTCATAAAAACATCACGGGTTGATGGTATCTGCAAGAGGTTGTCTCCAGAAAAGGGGGAAGCTACCAGACGCAGTCAGCTGAAGGCTTCCAGAGGCGTTGAGGCAGCAGCAGTGGCATGGTGAATAGGTCAGGCAGCTTGAGTTTGAAAGTGGATGCAGTCGACCCAGGTGTATGGAATTTGCTACTTAAACTCCGTATTCTGGGCATAACAACTGATTAGGTGCTGGCAGGTATAAACCCCCAGGTATGAAGCACTGGGGCGGGCAGTGGTAGCAGCTGCTGGATTGCCTCCCGGAGTCATAATAGCCCAGAAGAAAGAAACAGGTGAGGTGGCTTCTTGTTCCCACAGTTTGCTGTGGTTGTGAATTGTTGTTTTGTTTTATATTGTATCTTGTATTTTATGATACATTGATTATGTTTTATATTTTATTTGATTTCATATGTTGTGAGCCCTGAGCTGCCTAGGCAGGAGGTGGGCGGCTAAGAAATCAAAGTATCTATAAATAGATAAATAAATAAAATGACAGGGAGCAGGATACTGAAAAGGCAAAGCTGGTTGGTGGAGCAGGGTGGGGAAGAACACCCGCCCGTGTATTAGGCTGGTCATATACGCTAAACCTGTGAGTGAGGACTGGGGCGGGGGGGGCTGCCCGAATGCACGAGGAATACATGCGGGGAGCTACCCATTTATTAGGTTCCATTCTCCATGCTAAGTATGTGAATGGCGGCTGAACAGAATGAACCTGGACTCTAGTGGGCTATGGTCTCCTTTGTTACCCTAACTCGTTTGTGGGTGTACTTGTGAGAGAGAATTCTTTAACTGCTGAAAGAGACTGGGGCTGCTTCCACCTAGGATCCTCCAAGGGTGTTTTAAAAGTAACATTTTACAGCCAAAGTCAATGCACCCATTTGAGAATGCTGACTTTTCAATAGACTGAGTTTTAACTTGACCTTTCAGTCCTGCACATACAAATGTATGTTACGCAAAGGGTGAAAACATATGTGATGTTAGCCCAGTTACGCCTGGTTTGGCCCAGCTGGACGAGCGTCACAGTGGGCCACCTGTTTGCGGCCTGCCAGATGTGGGCCTGGTGCTTTCCCTGGACAGGCCGGAGCCAGGCAGAAAATATGGGCCTGGCATGAGATAACGTGCATTCCCAGCCCAGCTCCTACCAGCATCCAGGGGTTGCCGTTGCAGCTGTAATAGGCTGCCATGACTGTCCATTGTGTGTGTGGGGGGGAGAGAATGGGGCAATGTCAAGAGCATGGAAGAGTGGCTGCACATTTCTCACCGCCCCCCCATCCTCCCTTCCCCGCTGGGTGAGGCTTCAGGGACTTTTGTTCCCAATATGGCTGGAGTGTACCCAGCTAGAAGAAGCCGCCTTCTCCACAGTGTGGGACAGATATCCCTCTGGGAATTCTGTTAACACCCAGAGCCTCTTCACAGACATCCTTTTCCCCCCTAGCTTGGCCCCAAAGGTAGTCAGTGGCTAATACAAATTTTCATATAAACAATAATATCAATAATAATAATAAAAACTTCAAATGCATGCAAATTAGAGGTGGCATGAAGTATACCTATTTCTAGGGATGAAACGAGAATTGATTTGATTCTCATGCGAATCTCATGTGAATCAAGAATCGTTAACTAGATCTTGCTGAGATCTTGCTAATGGTGAGAGATCCTTGCGAGAAACTGACTAAAAACGAACTGTGCATGGCAAAATGGCCACTGGGCTGTTCTGCGCATGTGCTGTTGTTGTTCTTGTTTTTTCTCCCCGCATGGGGAAGATGAGAAGAGAGTGGATAGGAGAGACAGATGAACGATGCAGACAGGAGACTCAGCATTGATGCGGTTCACACGGTTCCGGTGAGTAAATTGAGAGAGAGAAAAAAATCTCAATGAGAAAGTGTTGAGATTCAGACTTCTCTTGATTCTTGTTTTTTTTCTTGGAACTGAGAGAAAAACAAGATCAAGTTTCAGCCCTGCCTATTTCTCTCTGTCAAATGTTTAAGGGTGTGCAAGTGGCAGTGAACACGTTTGCTTTTCAGGCTGCATACTACAGTTCAGTGGCTATGAAAGAGATGCTCTGGGTCTGGGGTTTATCAGGATTCTTCACCCTCACATCCCCCCCCACCCCGGTCCCACTTACCCTCATCCCTAGACCCAATATGTTTTTCGCCTAGGACTAACCACTGAGCTATGGTATGCAGAATGAAAATCAAATGTATTAACTGCCACTTGGCAGGGTTTTAGTGTGAGGTGGGAGTGGGTGGAAAGGGGTATTCTGCATTTCAATTGGTTTTCTGTTGCCCCTAAGGAGAGGACTAGAACCAGTAGGCTCAAATTACAAGAAAGCAGATTTTGGTTAAGTATTAGGAAGAATTCCTAATGGTAAAACAAACAACTGTTCAGCAGTGGAACAAATTGTCCAGGAAGATGGTGGGCTCTCCTTCACTGGAGGTTTTCAAGTAGAGGCTGGATGGCCATCTCTCAAGGATGCCGTAGCTGTGGATTTCCTGAATTGAGCAGGGGGTTGGACTAAATGACCTCTGATGTCACACTTCCAACTCTGTGGTTGCTTGCACATGAGACGGGAGGGGGAGGAGACTGGTGTGAGCCAAAATCACACCAGGGGGAATCGTGGGAAGCTCCCTCATGTTTGTAAGGGGGGGTGGGGGAGGGTTAGCCCTTTTCTGGTGCAATTTCTCTCGTGGATTACAGTGCTCAAAAATCCAGCCCTGTAATCTGCAAAATGAGAGTTTTTTCACTGGAAATGGACTAAAAACCCACGCACAAGAGGGCGCTTCCTGTGATTTCCCCCTGGTGCTATTTTGGCTGGTGCCAGTCCCTCCCCCTCCTGTCTTGTGTGCAGGACTTAAACTCCTGGTAGGCAGTTCCCAATTCTGGGATCTTGGCAGAGGCATTATGAAACAGATCACAAGCCCCTTAAATAGACGCGGGTTTATTATAGAAAGAACTGAGAATATAGCACCTATACACTTGCATCTAGCAATTGCCTTCACCTACTCTAACAGCAAGCAGACACACACAAATACATACATATGTGTTCTTACGCGTCAGAGGTCTCAGGTCTGGTCTCGAGAGGAGAGGCAGGGTGGGGGCCCAATCGAGGTCTATCTAGGAACCTAGCTGCTGGAGTCTTGGCTTTTCACAGCCTTTGAGAGCGTTGCAAAGGGCCAAACATGATCAACTGGCAGTTACCTGGGTAACTGGTCAGAGGGTACCGTGCAAGTCATCTTTCCTGTCTAGGGCTGGCCTTTTTATCCAGTGACTGCCTTATGATTATCCAGAGTATGGGGTTGTCAGTGCTAAACCTAGAAAGTTTTCCCTTTGGCTGTTCAGATTTGGGGTACTTTCTGCTTAGTCGTCGTCATCATGGGATGTCCTAACCAGTTAGATCTTGCCTACCCCTCCCTCCAGATGGGAGGCCTGATCCTCGGCCATGGGTTGCCCATGCCCCCTTTCTCTAAGGCGTCTCACTGTCTGACCAGGCCATCTTTTCTCCTTACATTGCTCAATCCTTATCTGTTCCTGTAACCTTCTCTCTTGTTTATTGTTTTCTTTAATGTGCAAAACTCTGTTCTTGGAACAGACAGTTCTTGCTAGTTCTGTTCCTGCTGGGCCTTTTCTTTATTGATGACCAGAATGTATTCCTGTCAATATCACAACCTGTTTCATCTCTCATATTTCTCTCACTTTCTTCTCCTCTTGCCAGCCTGTTTTCCTCATGATATGCGTTTTCAATATTCCTAAACTAAGGTTACTATAAAGCATATAGCAAGCAAATAAAGCATATAGGAAACTCATAGTATCATTTCAATAGTTACAGAAGTATACAACATTCTCTTGGTTCTATAATGCCCAATGCTTCAATCAGCCAATTAATTCACTACAATTCTATGTTCTGAAAGCTCGTTTCCTCCAAGCCCTCTGCAAGATCACAGTATGTCTCTTTGTCAAAAAAAAAAATTTGTAGCTGAAGATTAAAAAAAATCAGTGTGGTGAGTTCTAATTGAATTGAGTATTTTAATAATAAAAATTCTTTAATCATTTAATGCTTTAATAAAAGTAAATTATTTATTTACTATAATTTAAATAATTATTTAATACTTTAATAAAAATTCTTAGCAATATTTGTAATGCTACTTGCTTGTTTTTAACATTAGCATAAAGTACCATAGCCAGGTCTATTTATTTAAGGTCTGATCAAGCTAAAAATCTGCTAAGTCAAACTTTTGGGGATGGCCTACTCAATTTGACTTAAGCAGGTCCCACTGTATATGTTAAATAGGGAACTGTAAAAATTGCTATGGCATATTAAGTATTTTAAATAATATAATATCCATGCATGCTGTCCCTGTGTAGTGCAGAACTGGAAGAGGACTAGTGCAGGCTAGGGCTAGTTTGAAACAGCCTTTCTGTTTTTGTGGAACAGTTCTGTGAAAATGAAACGGTTGGTGGTATTTTGATCAGAAATCCGCTCTAAATAAATTTTTGATCAGAATGCTGAATGAACAATTTGTTCATATGCAAAATGGACACTGGCATTCTGATGTACTTTTTCAAATACATCAGAAGCAAGACACCTACTAGGGAGTCAGTTGGGCCATTAGATGACAAGGGAGTAAACGGGACAATCAGGGAGGATAAGGACATTGCAGAGAAGCTGAATGAGTTCTTTGCATAGGTCTTCACTGCGGAGGATTTTGGGGAGGTACCCACACCAGATCCTTGCTTTGTGGGCAAGGAATTGGAAGAACGGTTACAAATCAATGTGATGTTGGAGGATGTTCTAGGGCAAATTGACAAACTGAATGCTAATAAGTCACCAGGGCCAGATGGCATTCACCCCAGAGTTCTGAAGGAACTCGGATATGAAATTGCAGACCTACTGTTAGTAATTTGTAACCTGTCACTAAAATCTGCCACTGTACCCAAGGACTGGAGGGTGGCAAATGTAACCCTGATATTTAAAAAGGGATCCAGAGGCGATCCTGGAAACTACAGACCAGTAAGCTTGACGTCTGTGCCGGGCAAAATGGTGGAAACCATCATTAAGGACAGAATTAAAGGGCATGTTGACAAACATGGCTTAATGAGGAAGAGTCAACATGGATTTAGCAAAGGTAAGTCATGCCTCACTAACCTGTTGGAATTCTTTGAGGGTATAAATAAGCATGTGGTCAAGGGAGACCCAGTAGATATACTGTACCTGGATATCCAGAAAGCATTTGATAAGGT
Organism: Sphenodon punctatus; assembly: GCA_003113815.1. Classification (NCBI taxonomy): domain Eukaryota; kingdom Metazoa; phylum Chordata; class Lepidosauria; order Sphenodontia; family Sphenodontidae; genus Sphenodon; species Sphenodon punctatus. Next base: position 38,472 of record QEPC01009174.1, on the reverse strand, counting down.
CCCTCATGAGAGACTCTTGAGAAAATTAAAAAGTCATGGGATAGGAGGTAGTGTCTTACTATGGATCAGAAACTGGTTAAAAGATAGAAAGCAAAGGGTAGGACTAAATGGTCAGTTTTCACAATGGAGAGATGTAAAAAGTGGTGTGCCTCAGGGATCTGTATTGGGACCGGTGCTGTTTAATGTATTCATTAATGATTTGGAAAAGGGTGTTAAGAGTGAGGTGATCAAATTTGCAGACGACACCAAGTTATTCAAGGTAGTTAAAACACGAGCAGACTGTGAGGAACTGCAACAGGATCTTACGACACTGGGTGCCTGGGCATCTAAATGGCAAATGAGATTTAATGTGGACAAGTGCAAAGTGATGCACGTAGGGAAAAATAATCCAAACTATGCGTACACAATGCTGGGTACTAAGCTAGGAGTTACCACTCAGGAAAAGGATCTGGGGGTGGTTGTGGACAATACAATGAAATCCACAGCGCAGTGCGCAGCAGCAGTCAAAAAAGCAAACAGAATGTTAGGAATTATTCGGAAGGGGATAGAGAATAAAACTGAGGATGTCATAATGCCTCTATACAAATCAATGGTGCGACCGCACCTCGAATATTGTGTGCAGTTCTGGTCGCCCCATCTCAAAAAAGACATAGCTGAACTAGAAAAGGTACAGAGAAGGGCAACAAAAATGATCAAGGGCATGGAAGGGCTCCCGTATGAGGAGAGGCTTGGTAGGTTGGGGCTCTTCAGTTTGGAGAAGAGACGACTGAGAGGAGATATGATAGAGGTCTATAAAATCATGAGTGGTGTGGAACTAATAAACAAGGAGCAGTTATTTACCCTCTCAGCTAGTACTAGAACTAGGGGACACTCCATGAAACTCATGGGTGGCAAGTTTAAAACAAATAAAAGAAAATATTTTTTCACTCAGCGTATAATTGGGTTGTGGAATCTACTGCCAGAGGCTGTGGTAAGGGCCAGTACTATAGCTGAGTTTAAAAGAGGTTTGGACAAGTTTCTGGAAGATAGGTCCATTAGCAGCTATTAGCCAGACAGGATCAGGGAACATGATGGGAGCTGGGGGAAAACAACAGGGAATGAACCCCCCATTGTGACCTGTTGGGTGCTTCTCCAAAGCTGTCATTATCTGGTGGTGGTGGTGGTGTTTATTTATGTAGCACAAGCAATGTGCCTCGCACTGAACAGTCATGTTTACACTATTCTATATGAGGCTTGCTGCCTGGAACACTTTTTTAAAAAAAATAATAATAAAAAAATGAGTTTAGTTATTGGAGTTAGGAGAGGAAATTAAATGCCCCATCACAACATTAGCTGTCATTGCCTTTGATTTCCCCCCCGCCCTCCAGTTATGTATGTGATTATTTCAGTCCCTTGTGTGTAATAAAGTTGTCACTGAGTAAAGAAATAATAGGGGATTTGCATTTGTCTCTTTGAATGCTACATCTTGCTGGAGGCTCTAGATAATATAATTCCTAAACAAAATGTACAACTTGTGATTTGCAGTTGGTCTAAACAGGTGGATGGGCAGCAATGTTTTATTTATAAAATAATAAGTTATTGTCATTCTACATTTCTAGCAGACTCCGTCATTGGAGCAGCATTGATCTATGGCTGCCATAACTGAGACAGTTTTATTACATAAGAGATATGGGTCCTGCAGATGTGCTTAGAGGAAGTTCTATTTAAAACAAGCCTATTGCTCCTGAGCCCCAAGCAAAACTAGCTGAGAGAAAGGTGATACATTGTTTGCTTTCTTGCAATATACTTAGTGGGCACTAGCCAATGTTGTCTTAAGCCAAACCTGCACCTAGAGTGGTCCCAAAATCTGTCAAAGGCTTATTGTTGACTTTTCTGCCTACACTGTACAGTTTATAGTGGGAAGTTACCTTTATGGGCCTGTTTAATGAAATAAGGCTCTCAAAGCACTTTGGTTGATTCATGGCTTTGAATCCTGATGAATCTAGTTACAAGTGACTAAACCTTTTGGTATAACCATTTTTTTACATTAATGTGCTGAATGGAATATCCCGAACATTTATAACGTTTGCATGACAAAGAATGATCTGACCTCACTCGACTCCAGAGATGGTTTAAAGACATTCCCCATTTTTAGCTATTATATGTCTTCTTATAGACACCAGTATCCTAGAGTATACCAGCATTGTAGTCTTATGCTCTGCACTCTTGTCTTACACTGCCCCTTTAAATGAGAAGCTTCTGAAAGAGGTTCAAGAATCAACATTCCACAACTGGCTAGGTTTCGCAGTTACTGTTCTGGTCCATCTGCATCTGAGGAAGTGGGTTGTTGCCCACGAAAGCTCATGCTGAAATAATACTAATGAATTATATAAAATCTTTTCTAAGTTAGTCTTTAAGGTGCCATACTTTCTTTCCCTCACTATTGACACAGACTAATATGGCTTCCCAAGAAGATGCTTGAAATTCTGAGACCTCCACACTAGATGAGCCAATGAAAATTTGTTCTGGTTATGTAACATTTCTAATATTAGAGGTGCAGAATTGGAAGAGACCTCATGGGTCATTTCGTCTCACCTTCCACCCTATGGCAGGATCACATCGTAAATCCATGGTGGTTCTTATTGCCACTTGTTCTTGAATAGAATTAACAATTAATGGTGACTAATTTTTCCTCTTTTTCCTCCATTTGTGATTATTTATTATTATTTTATTTTATTATTTTATTTACATGAGCAGGTCACAATTCTCTTAAGCATATTAGTCACCAAAAAGCTTCTGGTATTCCTCTTGGAACTGTTGTCTTCTTCAGTGGCTTGTTGCAAACGTGCAAAATTAGAGTTGTTGTATTTTTAGTTTGAGTAACTGCATTTTTATGTCAGTTACATAGATAAGTGTAACCCAGAGGACAGAGAAAAAGGTTTGGGGCTGAAAGACCAAGGCAAAGTCTGGGTGCATGGAGCCTAAGTTGTAAGCGAGCACAATCCAGTGTGTGTGTGTGACTTAAGCGTGTACGCATACACACGTGTGAGTTTTGCATGGTTTCCGCGTGGTTTGTGCATGTGCCACAGTCCCTAGTATGTGGGTGCATGTGGATTGTGCACAGGTTGCGTGCTCATCTACGTGTGCGTTGTATGTGCCCCACGTGTGAATCCGCGGGGCTTATGATCGGCGCCATTGTCTTTACTGGTTACATGGCGCACAAGTTAAGCCGGGAGCCTTAGCTTTCAATTTCCATTCTTTTTTGGAGCACAAGTGGATTTCTTTCTAAAATGGTAAGATTTATTTATCCTAAAATATGTCATATACTTTACATGTGCTTGTTGCTGTCTGGGGTCAGGCAGGGACTATAAAAGAGGTCATACAGGCAAAAACTTTGAAACTCTTGTATTAGGAGCAGCTTATTGATACACATATGGATACTAAAACCAGGTTTAACCTTAAGCATGGCCAGTAGGGACCATGACCTGGGTAGGGTGGCCATACCTCCTGGTTCCAGTGCAGCCCTGCACCATGTATTTTTCATAAGCATCCTCTTTTAAAGGGGAGGTATGGCCACCCTAGACCTGGGTCTATGATTGGAAGGGGCCTCACAAGCAGGCCAGTCCTAGTAGTCTTGAGACCAGTACTCCTGAGGCCCCAGCATGGGCTGTTTCTGTGGCACCCTCTTCCCACCTGTTACTCTCAGCCCCCAACATGGCTACTTCTTGTGGGACCCTGCCTGCCCCCCCCCCTCCAATCTACTGGGAAGGTGCCACCCCCAGGTCTGAGAGTTCTGCACAGCAGCAGTGATGATGATTCTCCGCCACCCGGAATCCTGCAGCACCTCTCGTGCTTCCGTTAAAGGTGTGCTGACTGGGCCCTGCTGTCAGGGGCTCATTTGGTCAATGGTGGGACCCTGGTAGAAACTTTAAGGGCAGCAATGGCATGGCAAGACTGTGAGGGTGGGGTACTCCTTCCCCTCCCCCAGGCAGGGATGGCAGAATGGGGCCCCACATTTTATTGTCCCCCTGGGACTCTCAAATTCTATGGCCAGCCCTGGATAAACCTCACAATCTGATGCATCTGTTTCTTCTAATCACCAGTCAAATTCACACTTAAGCTTCTTTACTTCCATGCATATTAAATTCTGCTCTAATGTGCTCACCACACTATACTAGTACATAAGGACCCAGGCCTGGCTGTCTCGGTGCTCACCCGGTGTTTGTCAGCTGTGGGGGACTGAATGAGGGCTAACTGACTGCAACTGAATCCTGACAAGACGGAGGTGATGTCAGTGGGTAAGTCGGCAGAGTTGACAGCCCCATTGATTGATGGGGTCTGCCCTCCACTGACTTCCCAGGTATGGAACCTGGGGGTGCTCCTCGATACGCAGCTCCACCTGGATTTCCAGGTGGAGGCTGTGCTGAGGAGTGCCTTCTGCCAGTTACATCTGGTGGGGCAGCTTCGGCTGCTGGTTTCGGTTCCTGACCTGGCCACGATCATCCATGCTTTTTTTACCTCTTGGTTAGACCACTGTAATGCGCTCTACGTGGGGCTACCTATTAGAGGTGGGACCCCGGGCCTATTACTGGCTATCGGATTTACCGGTTACTGGTTCTCTGAAAACCGGATTCCCGGATTAAATCCGGTATACCGGTACCGGATTTATTTCATTGATTTCAATGGGGCGCTGTGTCCCCATTGAAATCAATGAAATAAATTAATTCCCTCCCCCTCCC
>QEPC01009174.1:4974-33060 GCA_003113815.1 Sphenodon punctatus | reverse complement strand
TCTTTTCTTTTTTAAAACAAAAAGCCAGGCTGGGCAGGGTGGGTGGGGGGTGTCCCCCCTTCCACCCGCGCAGCCTGGGAGTGGGAGGGGGAGGGGGAGGAATTTATTCCATTGGTTTCAATGGGGACACAGCGCCCCATTGAAACCAATGGAATAAATCCGGTACCGGTATACCAGATTTAATCCGGGAATCCAGTTTTCGTGGAACCGGTAACCGGTAAATCCGGTAGCCTGTAATGGGCCCGGGGTCCCACCCCTAGTAAACAAGCACTTCAGCAACAGATTCTGTTCCCCAAACGTGACCAATTCCTACCTCCCATTATCATGTCGTCGTCATCATGCACAGTCATGGCCCGAGGATTGGGGGGGGGTAGTGAGATTATTCTATTGGTTGTACCCCAACTGTAGCAGTATAGTCATGTTCTTAAGGCCACCTCTTCAATGAAGAGGGCTAGAATTAAAATAATAATAATAGGAACCCAAACTGGATCTTCAATAATGTGAATGTTTTGTAATCACACTAAAAACTATTGGTCCTCACTGAATTTCAATCAATCAATTTTATTTATGGCATTCGCCAAGTAACACTATGGCCCTTTTCACACTGATAAAATGGGTGTTACATTTTATTATACATGTTGCAGGGCTGCAGGTGTGCTCTATAGGTGCCCTGCAACATGTATAATAAAATGTAACACCCATTTTATCAGTGTTAAGAGTGTCTGTGTGAAAAGAGCCTGTATTTGATTAAGTAGAAATAACGCTTCCTCTGATTTCTGTCATAATAGAAGTCCTCAAATATAATAAATGACCATACGTTCCTTGGAGAATACAAGACCCTGCGTTATAACTTCATCCTTATTCCTAACCCCATGCCACAGAGGCAAAGTTCTCAGACTCAGCAAGTGAGAAAAACATCTATCATTGTTCCAATAATCAGTACACATGGTAGATGGGGTGTCCACAATTCCAATGCCACTGATCTACGCAGAATTGCAGGGGCTTTTCATTTTAAAACAACAGATCTGAGACTTTCCAAAAACGTTACTTTGCATTTTGAACTGAATGACAAACGGGAGGTGAAATATTAGAATATTGTATAAACATTAGCCTTTTTCAATGATCTACAGTTGAGTAAGCCAAGTAGCGTATTGCCCAGAGCTGCTCTGTGTATCACTGACAGTTTGAGGTGAATTTAAAAAAATAATAATTATAAGTACTAGATATCGTTTAAATCTACAGAAATACATGATGGAATTTCCTTTTGCAGGGCCCATTTGAACTGTCCTGATGCCATGTTGGTTAAACCTCTTTGGCATATAAATTTCTGGCTTTAAGGTTTGCTGGAAAGACTTACATTCATTTTAATGGGTTTGGGATCAGGCCATCCAAGAACAAAACCAGGCCAAAACATCATTGGGTATCTTGCCACTAGCCAGGGCCGGTCTTACCGTGGGGTGGCTAGGGGCAGCCACCCAGGGCCCCACGCTTGAGGGGGGCCCGCAGGTTTGGGGGTTTAGTAATTTTTTATTTTTTTAAAATAAAATTGGGTCAGGTGCGAGGGGCAGCAGGAGTGAGGCCCTGCCTCTCCCACACTCCGCACACACACCCCACACCCCTGGCACAGTCTTGGCCAGGAGAAATGAGAAAGAGAGAGGCAGAGTCCCCGCCTCTCCCTCACTTCCCCTGGCTGAGAGACTGACAGGCAGTGGAGGGGGCCAGCGGTGTGAGGGAGAGACGGGGCCTCTGCCTCTCTCTTCCTCATTTCTCCTGGCTGAGAGACTATGCCAGGCAGCGGGGGTGGGGGCCGGGTGGGGCCCAGGTCGGAGGTGGTGGCAGCGACAGCGATGGCGGTGACGGCAGCGGATCAGGTAAATGATCCGGTCAGAAGCCGAATGGCTGCTCAGGCTTGGCGATGGGTGGAGGGGAGTGCTCCTTCACCCATCCCCGAGCCCAGGCAGCATGCTGCCCCCAGGCCAGGGAGTGCCCCCTGAGCCGGGGAGCGCCACTAGGCCTGCCAGTGTGGAAGAGATGGGGCCCTGCATTTCTTCCCCACCCTGGGCCCCACTTAAGGTAAGGCCGGCCCTGCCACTAGCACTGCTCCACGCAGTTTCCTTAATTAATGCCATGGGTCATTTGACCAGTCCCGAAGTCTGCTATGGCCCCTGTGCAGTGCACTGTCCCTTAATATTTCAATAAACAGCAATTTTAAAAAATAAATTATTTAGATGGAGGGAACTTAAAATTACACTTGAAATGGGAGGAACTGGGGAAAAAACTTGGAGTGCAGGACTAAAAATCAAAATGATCTTGTTGAACTGTAGGACTGGTCAGAAAGTAAAATTCAATGAAGACTAATATAAATTATTGCACAAAGAATAGAAAAAGAAAATGCACAAATATAAATGGGAAGATAACTGGTAACATCAGAGTACTGCAAAAAGGGATCTAAGAGTTTTAATTGATTGATAAACTGCCTATGGGTGTTTTCAGATGTGATGCTGGTATGGATTAACACGTTAGCATGGGTTAATCCAGGTGCCAGCATCACGTTTACAAAATGGAAATCCCAAGTGACAGCCCTGGCTAAGCTCCACCATGGTCAGGAGTCAGCCGACGGACCCAGAGTAAAACAGGCTATCATCTCTCATAGCCCACTCTATTCTCCTTGGTCTGGAGTGGTGGTGGGGGCTGGGTCCCATGGCCACTCATCAGCCAAGGGAAGAGTTGCTGCACACAGCACAAGGTGGGGATATGGGGACGCACATCTGTGCGTTGCCCTGCCCCCCTCCTCGGCCCATTACCATGCTGCTTTGGCAGTCTGGTGAATCCTGACTGGGGTGAGGGCCCAGCCTTTGAGCCGTACGATTCTTTCTCCTCCCCCACTCTCTCTCCTTCCCATCCTTTGAGGCTCACTCTGTGCACCTCTACTCCCCCCTCCATCTCCACATTGCTGTCATCTACCGCCCCCCTGGCACTCTCTCTTTCTCTCTGAATTCGAGTCCTGGCTCATTTTCTTCCTCTCCGACGATACCCCCACGCTCCTCCTCGGTGACTTCAACATTCACGTTGATGTTCCTTCCCAGCCCTCTCACTCTCCTCTTCCTTCAACCTCCACCTTTGGACCAACTCTCCCACTCACGCTAATGGCCATTCTCTTGACCTCATCTTCTTTAGTAACTACTCTGTCTCTGATCTCTCCTTTGATCCTCAGCCCATCTCTGACCACTTCCTTGCCTCTTTCAATGTCTCCCACTATTCTCCCTCTCCTCTTCCCCATCTCCATGCCCCTTCTGTGACCTGCAGGCCATTAACCCCCTGGACTTTGCCTCCTCTCTCCCCCCTCAGGCTTCTCCTCCTTCCCTGACTCTGCTGTCTCTGCTTTCAATGCCTCTCTCTCCTGAACTCTTGACACCCTTGCCCCCCTCTCCTCCCACCCCACGCACTCCCATAACCCCCGTCCTTGGCTCTCCCCCAGTATCCAGCACCTCCACTCCTGCACCCATGCTGCTGAACGCCTCTGGCACAAATCCCACTCTCATTCTGACTTCCTTCACTTCAAATTCTCTCTCCTCCCTTACTTCTGCTATCTCCCTCACTAGACAGCATTATTACACCTTCCGCATTGAGTCCTGTTCTTGGGACCCTCGCTGCCTGTTCTCCACTTTTGACTCCCTCCTCAAGCCCCCCTGTCCTCCTCTTCCCTTTCTGCTCAGGATCTCACTTCCTCCTTCACCTCCAAGACAGACAAGCTCTGCCTCGACATCGCTTCCCGCTCTTCTCCTCTTCCTACTCTCCCTCCTCCTTCCCTCCCTCATCCCTTGAGGAAATCTCCTCCCTGCTCTCCTCCTCCAATCCTTCCACTTGCCTCCTTGACCCCATCCCCTCCCACCTCCTGACCTCCATTGCTTCCATTGTTGCCCCTTCCCTCCTGCACATCATCAACCTCTCCCTCTCTACTGGCTCCTTCCCCTCTGCCTTCAAGCATGCCACTGTCTCTCCTATCCTCAAAAAGTCCACCCTTGACCCCTCTGACCCTTCTAGCTACCATCCTGTCTCACTCCTTCCTTTTGTTTCCAAGCTTCTTGAACATGTTGTCTACTCCCACTGTCTCGACTTCCTCTCTGCCAACTCTTCCCTTAACCCCCTCCAATCTCGCTTTCGCCCCCTTCACTCTACTGAAACTGCTCTCACTAAGATCACCAATGATCTCCTTGCGACTAAATCTAATCGCCTCTACTCCATTCTTGTCCTCCTTGACCTCTGCTGCCTTCAATACTGTTGACCACTCACTCTTGCTGGACTCACTTCACTCCCTTGGCTTCCATGGTTCCGTCCTCGACTGGTTGTCCATCTACCTTTCTGACCGCTCCTTCAAGGTGTCTCTTGCCAACTCCACCTCCTCCTCTTTTCCCCTCTCGGTTGGTGTTCCCCAAGACTCTGTCCTTGGCCCTATCTTCTTCTCTATCTACACCTTGTCTGTAGGCAAACTCATTGCCTCCCATGGCTTCCAATATCCCCTCTACGCTGATGACACTCAACTCTATCTCTACTCCCTCTCCATCTGTTCAAGCTCACCTCACCAGCTGTCTCTGATATCTCTACCTGGATGTCTCAACGTCAACTCAAACTCAACATGGCTAAAACTGAACCCCTTATCTTTCCCCCAATCCTTCCTCCCCCTCCTCCATGTTGATCCTTCCTGTCATCCAAGTCCATAGCTTACGCTTCATCTTTGACTTACCCCTTTCTTTTAAACCCTACATCGACTCTGTTGCCAAATTCCATCACTCTCCCTCCATAACATTCCTAAAATTTGCCCTTTTTTCTCTGTTTGCTCTGCCAAAACCCTTATTCATGCCTCAGTCATCTCTCACCTTGATTACTGTAACCTCTTTCTCACTTGCCTTCTCCACTCTCACCTTTCTCTCCTTATCGCCATCCAAAACTCTGCTGCCGGGGTCATCCACCTCACCCGTCGCTTCAACCATGTGCAGCCCCTCCTCTCCTCTCTTCACTGGCTCCCCCTTCCTGAATGAATGCTGAACAAGCTCCTAGTCTTCACCTATAAAGCTCTTCATAACCTTACTCCCCCCTACCTCTCTGCGCTAATTTCCCTCCATACTCCAGTCCGTGAACTCCACTCCTCCTCTGTCCCCTCTATTGTCCTCCCCTGACCACCTTCGTCCCTTCTCCCTAGGGTCCCCCCACACCTGGAACTTCCGCCTTGCCCACATCTGCCTCGCCCCCTCCCTTCGTACCTTCAGATTCCTCCTCAAGACCCACCTCTTCTGCTTTGCTCTCCCCAACTCCTCACTCCCCTCTCCTAACTCCTGCTGATACCTTCCGTTCAGTACAATCTGTTAACTAAGGTCTGTGTACTCTTATCCTCACCACATGGACCAGTCAGCCATCATTCTCAATGTAACCAAGCCAAGCATGTGTACCTGAGACATTGCATCTTGGTGAATGTTACAGTCCTTGTCTCTCCCTCTGTTTCTCTTCCTTCATCTCCTCCCCACCCCATCTCTCAGATTGTAAGCCCTAGGGCAGGGATTGCGTCTATTCCATTACTTTGTAAAGCGCCAGATATATTGCTTGTGCTATTATTATTATTATTTATAATAATAACTAATAATAATAAATTCTGTGACATCACTGGACAGCATAGATATATATAGCTGAATCCTAAATCATTTCCCTCCTTGCCCCTTGCAGAGAGGGGTGGCCCCAATTTATTTATTTATTTATTTTAAAGTATTTTTAGCCACCCCCTCATGTCTACAGCATCTCGGGGCAGCGTACAGTGCTACAATAACAATAAAAATATTTTTAAAACCATCAACAAGAAATGTAAAAACAGTCCCATCCACCCCACACACCCCCACATCCCCAATATCCCCAACTACCCAACCCTCCCCGCCTCCCCTCTGAAGGCCTGGGAGAACAGCCAGGTCTTGCAGGCTCACTGAAACACCAGAAGACCTGGGGCCAGGCGGGCTTCCTCCTGGAGGGAGTTTCAGAGTCGTGGCCCGGCCACCGAGAACACCCTCCCCATTGTGGCCCCCCGTCTCACCCGGGGGACCTCCAAGAAGGCACCCTCAGTGGACCGAAGGGATCTCTCTGAGGCACGGAGGGTGAGGCGGTCCCCGAGGTATGAGGGGCCCAGACCATGCAGGGCTTTATATATCAATACCAACACCTTGAATCTGGCTCAGTACGTTATAGGCATCCAGTGCAGAGCACGGAGCACAGGTGTTATATGCTCCCGTCGTCCAGTCCCCATGAGGAGACGGGCTGCCTCATTCTGCACCAGCTGCAGCCTCCAAACCAGACACAAGGGAAGCCCCACGTAGAGCGCGTTGCAGTAGTCCAGCCTCGAGGTGATGAAGGCATGGATAAGGGTGGCCAATTGAAGCAGAACATGACAGAAGGGTGCAACCTCAGGGAATGATATCCAAGTGCACCTATAGGTTATAGCAAGGACGGAGAAACTTTTCCCTCCCAGGGGCCACTTTGAAAATTAGTACAAGATCCAAGGGCCACATAGAGATTGTGGGGTGCTTAAAGGGTGTGCTAAGGAAGAGGAGGGTCTAGATCATGGATCTGTGCAATAGATCTGTCCCCTCCCCTTGTGTGCATGCCCTCATTTACACTCAAAAGATCCCAAACACTCGTGTGCCCTATTCAAAACGGCGAGCTTAATTCCCCCAAATGGAGCATTTTTGAGCCCACACCTGGCCACTGGAACCCACTCCTCAGGGAGACCCCATGTACACGTGTGGAAAAGGGACACGTGTTAACAATCTCTCCCAGCTCAGGTTGGCAAAGTGGTTACTACTGACCCTTACTGGAATTGGGATTTGCGCTTCCATTAAAATGCAGTGTTAATTTTAAATTTAACAGAGTGTATTCTGATTAAGCAGGAGCAATATGGGGATTAAAACCAAACGCATATCTCCCAAGAGCTGCAATCACACTCTATTCTAAAGAGTGAAGAATGTATCTCATGTTCCAAGTAAGGCTCAGTATTCACTTGGCCCTACTGAGGGAATACATTTATCAGTCAAATCCTTCTCTGTTTCCCCCAAGAATTTCTTCTGATTTTTGGTATAAATTAATGAGTGTATTCCATTTCTCTTAATTAGGTTTCATCTGCTTTCCCTGCACTATGGCACTTTCCCTTGGACCTGGGGTTTTGAGTAGGAGAAGGAATGGAAAGAGGTAGTCGCCAGTGTAAAGCCTTTAGTGCTTCCAAAGAAGTTCTCTTGTTGTATTTATAATTTAATTCCTTTTGATTTATACACCTTCTAATCTTTAATCCACAGAGCTGAGCAATGGAAGCCATTATAAAAAGATAAATTACATTTCTGATGTTCAAAGTAAAAGTGTTTGGGCTGATTAAATGCTAGCCAGAAGTAGTACAGACTCATAATGAGTCCAAATTCAAGTTGGCTCAATTCCTAGAAAAAGCACAGTGGGAAAATGTGGAGGAGCCAGATAGAACAACACGTTTCCTGACAAGCCCATGATCAATGGAATTCTTACTATGAGGGAAATTAACATACTGCACTGTCTCCTATTTCTTTAAGTTTGTCGATGCCTCTCCTGTGTGAGCCATCCAAATATAAAATCCGTATTGACAGAGGGGCATTGGGTGCTTTTTGATGTGACGGCTGCTGCCGCCACCACAAACTACTCCAGGTGGTTGAGGGAGCTGTCACTCCGGTGGGGATTTGGCATGGCCACTGAACAAATGTTATGGGAGCTGGGAAGGGGGCAGGGAGATGTGCATCCAACCACCCTCACCCCGGTGCTGCATGGCCCCCCCAACTGATGGGTGGCCAATGACGGGCACCATGGTGCCCAGCTCCTCCCGCCACTCTAGACTACAGTAAGTACAGCAGGCTATCAGATGTGAGAGCCTGTTCTACTTTGAGACAGTCCAGCGGCTAGCTTCCAATCATGGTGGAGCTTAGCCCATGCTGTAACCTGAGGGTTTCCCCGAGTCACAGCACAGGTTAGTGCGCGTGCACGCACGCACGCACGCACGCACACTGTGCCCCCAGTCAGGTGCCAGACCATGCTAATATTTGGCAGATGCATTTCGGTGTGACTGTGGCATCTGGGTTAATCTGCGCTAAAGTGGATTAAATCATGCCATCACATTTTTTGCTTGCAAAAAAATTCCCAGTGGCTCTCAGGTTGCTTACAAAGGGCCCTGCCAAGAAGTAAGTGGGGTGGAGGATGTGGGGTGGAGTGATTTGGTCTTTAAAAACCGCTTTCTGGCAAGGTTGCTTGCTACTGCTTGGAGGCAGGGTGGGAGACTGGGAGCTGGACTGGCACTCTTCATGGGTAATCCCTTCCCCTCACCCCAGAGACCCTGCCCCTGTGCTCTCAAGGAGACCCATAATTGGGATGTGTACCTGGGTGGCCTAGGCATGCCACATCCTTGTTGTTTCATTGCTTACTTTTTGAGGGTGCTTACCTGTTGCTTACTTTTTGTTTCCTAACCCTAACCCTGTTTCATTGCTTACCTGTTGCTTACTTTTTGAGGGTGGGTGAGTATTAGGGATGGGCGAACAGAATGGAGTTCGGAGGTTCGGTTCGGTTCAGTTTGGTTTGAAATTTGAGTTCGGAAATTTGGTTCGGTTTGAAATTCGAGTTCGGTTCGGTCGACTGAACAGACCAAGTTTGGTCGAATTCTGAACTTCTGAACCAAATTCAGACATTCAAAACCAGGTTTTTTTGTGTGTGTTGCCACTAGGGATGGGCGAACAGAACGGAGTTCAGAAATTCAGTTCAGTTCGGTTTGAAATTCGAGTTCGGTTTGGAAGTTTGGTTCAGTCGACCGAACAGACCGAGTTCGATCTGAACTCCAAACTTCCGAACCGCGTTCGCCCATCCCTAGTGTGTATCTTATGTTCCCCTTTGTGATGCCTTAGAAAATTCAGTTGTGTTGTATTTTTTGATAAAGAAGTCAGACAGTTTCACTAACTCTTCCAGCTTTGTTTGGACTCTTGCTCTCATCTCCAAGGCAGCAAAGAACTCTCCAGTTTCTGGTACTCATGAAAATACATTTCTCTTATGAAAACCTTCTGGGACAAGGAAAACGTTGACTAGGCTTAATCATCACGTGGTACGTGACAATCTGTGAAAAGTGAACAAGCCTGGTACATTATCCCTCAAAGAATCAAGGAAGGAAAGCTTAGAAATGGAGTAGGGAATGTATATGTAATACAAACCCATACACAACTGAATTATTTCAGCAGTCAGGGTTTACAGGTGACATTTCTGTTGTCAGTTGCACAGATGTGATTCAGACTAGGGCTGAAGTAGCAACTCCCTTTTCCATTCTGCTGTTTCATTCTGCAATTTTGGTATTGCCCATGACTTTTCACAGCTTTTCCACTGACATTCCGCTAATTCCGCCGGCATTCTGCTAATTCAGAAACTGTCGGAACAATCTCAGAAACTGTTGGAGCAAGCATTGTTCCGCTACTTTACAGTGCCGGTGGAAATTGCGGAAGATAGAAACTGTCAGAACAAACATTGTTCCACTATTTTCACAGCCGGCGGAAGTAGCGGAATGAAAGTAGCAGAATGGCAGAAGTAGCGGAATGAAAGTAGTGGAATGAATGTCTCTATGGCACCATAACGCTCATTGCAGAAGAGCTTTTTCGGTTGGAAAAAGTTACCGCAGTGGATTGCCATTTCAGCCCTAATTCAGACCAAACCAATGGAGATCAGATACTTGAGGAATACTTATACAATAGCAACCTGAAGCAGTTTTGTTTTCTAGACTAGGATTCAGAAGACTCATGTTGTGTTTCAGTCTCTACAACTGGCTACCTCTGACCCTTGGCAAGCCATTCCATCCCCCCATGCCTCCTTAACACTTGCTGGTCTTGCCTTTTTTTATATAATGGCAGTGACTGTCTTGTTTCTAGGTCTCTGACAACATCCCACATACTGGGGCGCCACGTTCAGCTAGAAACTTCAAGCACTATTCAAATGCAAGTGCAAATTAGAGGCATAAGAGAACACTCTATGTGGATAAAATTAAAGCCTTTCAGAGGGGATTTTTTCAGAGTGTAGTATGTACTATATATGTATGCAGTTAGTTGGATTTTTATACCATCCTTTGCTGAAAATTCAGAGTAGCTAACAACATCATAAAAAAACCCAACATACCGGGGGGGGAGCACATAAAATACCCATAAGAGGCCCAAATCATAACCGTGCCTGTTGAATGGATGACTGAATAAATAGGTCTTACACTGACTCTCAGAGGCTGCACAAGAGGGGAGGCAGTCATTTAGATATGTCGGGACCAGGCTGAAGTAGCTACTTACTATTATTATTATTATTATTATTATGTTATTTTATTATAAACATTTATATAGCGCCAGTAGTGTGACCTGGTGCTGTACAGAACATAGAAATAGACGCGGTCCCTGCCTGTGGCTTACACATCCTACTCCTTACTTGGCCAGTCAGGGACTCTGAGACAGGGCTGATCGGTAACTAAAGGTCACTAGATCCACCACACTAGCTTTGTCGCATGCTAGATCTGGCTGTTGCCTGGTGCTTTGTGGATGTAGGTCGGAAGGATTCTGCCACAGTCTGCAGTAACAGCTATAATTCCTTAGAAACTCTGTCCTATAAGAGACTGTGGCCACTGGAGCCATTCTTTACTGAGCTGGTACACTGATCCTAGCTCTGGCATATGCTGGAGTTGTGGAGTTCAAAGTGGAAAACAATCAACAATGGGTAAAAACAGATGTGACCTTGGCATGTTTTGACCCGCTGCAGCCTGGGACCCACCTGCACAGCACAGCCAGATGTTGACCCAGGATTGCCCCTGATCATATTGGCAGCTAGCCTGGGCTGTGACCTTATAAAACCACCAGGGTCACAGCCCGGGCTAAGGCCTACCTGGTCAGGCCACAGCAGGCCAGAGCAGGCTACAGCAGGCTAGCACATCTGATGTGCCCTGGCATACCCAGTTCCAGGCTTAGGGCCACCACAGCCAGCAGCCATGTCTGTGCCTTATTGGCTGCCATGGCTGCTCATCATGGCAGGGGGCGGGTGCTGAGAGTACTGCGTGGGCAGGGCTGGCCACCCACACGTTTCTTGTGCTCCTCGGCTGTGTGGCTGGCAGGATGACTCTCCGGCCATGGGGACATCAGTTCAGTGCCCCAGCCTGACACAGGCCATGTCGCCCCCAATTTTCTGCCCTGGGGTGGCCTGGGGAGTGATCCCACCAGCCACATCTGTTTTTACCTGTCTTCTCATTGTATGAGTGCATCAGGTATTCCAAGTGGCAGCACTCCTAGGTTCATGTCTTTCAGTCTTAGGAGATTGCATCTATGTTCAGATGTCTTTCCAGATTCATGTCTGTAAAATGCATCCTAGAGAGTGATACACGGCCAAAAGCTTTTGCTCTCGTGTCAGTGAGCAGAAGAGCTGATATCCTTCACGCTTGTTAATATTAAATGTCCCCAAATACTGCAAGGTAGTAAAAAACCCTAAAGTGCTTACTGCGATAAAATGCAGAAGCATATTTGGCAAGCATAGGCCATGCATTTAACAATTAACCACTGGATAAATCACTGGTAGAGGTCTTGCACCTCTTTTATTTTAGCAGTCCTTAGGTAAGCAGCCCCCACTAACACAATTTAAGATATATTATCTTTTAAAGCCTGGTCACTTAATTCATTTGTGCTATTTGCTGTTATTAGTGTATAGATTGTCTCATCTAAAGCCTTTAGTGTAGTTGTTCCAGTAAAGTCATTTACAGCCAAGCTGTTCAGTGTGCTTTTAATACAGCAGCATTCTGTAATCTTTAAGTATAAAAAGTATTAAACAATAACTGTTTTTATGACAACTTCTACTAGGTTTGGATCCAGAATAGCACAGTCATGGGGGTCCATGAATATGCTTGAAATGACATGAGTATAAAATGTAAAACATGGGTCCCCAGACTGAACCACATCCTGTGGAAGTACCACGGTAATCAAGGAGTAGACATGAAATGACAAATCACAGAAAATGCTGTTTCCATTGGAAAGAGGTCATTTCCCTTCATTTGCACGATGTGGAAACATACTAGCTTTCCTGCTGTTTTCACCATTTGTCATTTTTTTGCGAGTTGGCCAGAGCTGGGCCCCAGGCACACCCCTGACGGTTGTGGAGATGCAAAAGTGCTGGCTAAGTGTCGTGGAAGTGATGGAAATTGCCATAAAAGTGCTATAACACTGTCATAGTAGTCCTGGAAAGTGGTGAAAAGTTCCAGAAAGTGACAAAAATGACCCAAAAAAGGACAAAAAATGCCAGAAACTGATGAGATATGGCAAAAAAAACCCACAGGAACCAATTTTAACAATGGTGGGAGCATGGAATCACCAGAGGCTGAGAGAGATCCTCCGAACACTCACAAGCGCTCCCAAACAGTCCGTATTTCCCTACAGAAAGGGAACACTTGCTCTCGTCTCAGCTTTATCCAGGTTGGCCCCCACCCATCACATGAGGCTAAGAACAGCATA
The DNA here is from genome assembly GCA_003113815.1 of Sphenodon punctatus. Classification (NCBI taxonomy): domain Eukaryota; kingdom Metazoa; phylum Chordata; class Lepidosauria; order Sphenodontia; family Sphenodontidae; genus Sphenodon; species Sphenodon punctatus. The sequence goes on along the minus strand of QEPC01009174.1, from coordinate 20,512 downwards.
TATAACCCATAGGTCTGCAACATAAGGAGCCCTGACCACCTAAAGGGGGTGTTTATTTATTTATTTAATTACATTTATATGCTGCCCCCTCATGCCTACAGCATCTCGGGGCGACTTCCATACAAAAATAAAACAGCATTTAAAACATCAATAAAATTCATAACAATTAAAAAACCCTCATTTACCCACCCACCCCAAATGTTTCATTTCTATAACGGGTGGGTCAGTGTGCATTCCTACGCTGAAAGAGGGCGTAGGACCATTTTGCACAGAGATCCAACTTCCCTGGATTTGGCACTGCTTTTTAGTATTAAAGTGAAAATAAGCAATAAATATATTTTTAATTTAGCGTGGTTCCATCTGGTATGCAAGTGTAATGGCAGTGACTCGTTCAACGGATCTGCTGGATTTATTGGTGAATAGAGACAGTTTCACCGTTTTTTTTCTCCCCATTAATGCTAGCGTGAGAAGGATTCATTTCCTCATGCAGATCAATCACTTTCTAAGGTCCGGTAAGTTAGGGTGAAAACAGACATGACGCTAACTACCCTTTAACCAGCCTCGGTGGTTATTTATGCATGTTGCAGGACTGTATTGGTGCCCTATGCAGCCCTGCAACATGCATAAATGACCGCCAAGGGTGGTTAGCGTCATGTCTGTTTTCACCTTTAGACACACTGCAGAACCATTGAGTAAAAGGAGGGAATTCCTGAGCCCACTGAAGTCAACCTGAGTGTTGCCAGTGACCTCATTAGTGCTAGTCTCTCCTTAATTTTGCATGGGTAGAGCAAAAGGTTTACTTCAGTCTGAAGAAGCTGAAGGCACATCAGAAGGAAAGAAACCAGCGTGACTCTCAGAGGTTGAGTTTGCCAGACTGGCAACTGTGGGAATAATTCTTTACTTTTAAAGGGAAGCGAGCCCGTATGAAAGTCACTGCACAGTAACTTTAAAAAATTCACAATCCCATTTGTATAGTCATATCAGAGAGAAGAGCTACAATGTAAATATTCTTCACAGTCCTGAGAATATTTATAATGAGCTGCCTTGGCCATGCTGCCTACAGACTAGAGTTTATGGTTCATCAGCTGTGTTCAAGTGTCTTCGCCTTTTGCTGCACTTTATTTTCGATGGCTAGAACTCTGTTCTTTGATAACTAATTGTCTTATCTGTGCTAATTTTATAAATTTTATGGTCTCCAATTCCCGCTGTGTTGTCAAAAGGCCCATTCATTTCAATAGGGCTTGTGAAATCACAGAGCTTTGGGGGTCGGAGCCTTGGTTGATAACTATTGTATCTAGTCCAAGCCTTGTTCCTATCGTTTCCTAACACACACTTCCATAGTGGCAATGAAATTGAATCTTGTGCAGGTTGCCAAGTTCCTGCCCCTACTTCATCACAAAGCCGGTTTAAAGGTATAACAACATTTCCAGCCTGACAAAACCAGATCCAGAATAGCATAGCTGCTGCAAGCACACAGGACTCCATGTGTTGGGGAGAGGAGCACACAGGGGCCCGATTACATGGGGTCCATGAATAAACTTGAAATGACTGCATGAGTGTGAGTGTAAATGGTTCAAAATATGGTTCCATAGAACCTTGAGGCCATGGAGGGCTCATGGTAATTCAAGCAGTGAACCAATATATGCATAACATATAGTTCTGTGAGGTCCATAATGAAGGGAGCCCCAGACCTTGAAACAGATGTTATATTTAATTGAGTATCAAAAATTGATTACAAAAACATTTGCTTTTTTGGAGTGGGCAAGTCAATGTGTGTCCATCAAGCCACACATATTATGAGGGAGGTCAACACTACTATTTTGCACAAGACCTCAACTCCTCTGGATCTGCCATTGCAGAAATAATGCACACAACCAATTCTTCATCAGTCATCCTCATCCTCGTTTCAGTCCACTGTTAAACTAAACTTGATGCCTTAGGGCCTTGTTGCTGCTGTGCCATTGACCAGTACCACCAATGACCTATCTACCAGTCCACAACTGGATGAATGTCTTCCTATATGGTCAAACAATTTTCTGTCTAGAGGCTCTGTCATTGATCGCCTTTGTACTACTTGATATCCTCCATTCATTTGGTAGTTGGTCTCTTCCTTGGTCTCTTGAAATCCAATCAAGGATTTTCTTTGTACATCATCGATCCATTTTTTTATTTTTATTTTTTGCATGGCTTGCCCATTGCAACTTCAATTATTTTGCCTTCAGATGATATTTCGTACTTTGGTTTGAGATATACTCCCTCAAGGTTGTGCCTAGCACACATCTTCCTATGCTACTTTGTGCAGTTGGAAGTTCCTCCATCATTCTTGCATTCCATCACCATGTTTTACATCCATAGATCATTGTTACAAAGACAAACTGATCCCATACTTGCCTTTTCAAATAAAAGTGCTCTTGAATACATTGGGTATTTTGAGACTTTACGAGATCACGGTGAACCACGGTCAATTCCCATATGGTGACCGTGAGCTCATAACGTCTGTAGGGGCCAACCGTGATTCCCGCAAGATGTTCACTCCCTTGAATCACGGGCGGGAATCGCTTTGACCACGCAAATGGCCCTCCTGCCCAGACCAGAGCCGTTTGCGCGGTCAAAACAATTCCCGCCCGTGATCAGCGGGGGCGTCACGTCTGTCCCCTGACCACGGCCCGGAATCAGCGCTGCTGATTCTGGGCCATGGTCAATGCCCTGGGGGGCAGGCAGGCACTGCAGCCACATTGACTGCGATGCCCACTCATCTCCTGGAGGGCGGGAGGCCGGAGGAGTGGGGGGGGGCGGGCTGTGCCACCGCACGTTGCACCATGCAGCTCCACACACACCCCAGATTCCCCGATGGAATTGGCCGGCACGTCTGCTGGCCGTGATGGCAGGATTCCGGTGGGGAATCTTTTGGGTGATTCCGTGATGGGGCGAATGCCACCCTGTCACGTCTGAAAATACCCAGAGTTAAATTTTCCAAAAGCACTCTATTCCATTTTAACTCTTCCCTTGATTTTATTCCACTCATTTTGTTTCCACTCATCAACACTAGCTGTCCCAAATATTTATACTCTGTGACTCTTTCCTTTTTCAAATTGCGAACCTTTTCCGGCCCTGGATTGCCAAACTTTGTTGAACATCACCTTGATTTTGGATATGTTCGTGTTCAGTCTTACCCAATTACTGTCATCTTGACTCTTGTATGAATAGCTATAGCTTTTATGCAGTAGTAGTTCCCACGAATTACTGGCTACTATGTTTGCATTTGATAAAGAGAGAGATGATGAGAACACTTTAAGCTCCTTTCTATTAAAAAAGAAAAAGATGAGGAATCTTTCATTGATCCCTGACACAGACAGATCAAAACTCAGCTTAATGCTGTCTCACTTAAACACTTCATTAACAAACTGTCCATCTCAACTTTTCTTTCAAAACTGAAATTCAAGTAATGATTGCAATCTCATCAGTCTGGCCAGAGATTGTCATGGGAAATTCTTATCTCCTGTTCACTTCTAAGGTGGCACAAAGGAAGCAGATGCCATCCACAAGGGAGCCATTCCCTGAACTCCTGCTCTCCCCCAAGTACAAACTGGCAGTCAGCTACCCACATTGCAAGCCCCAGCCCAGGAACTGTAACATCCATTTCCTTGCCAAATTCCTGGTCAGCAGGGAGCAGCAACATCCTTATTCTCCAGCAGGGGCGAGTCCAAGCCTAGCCATTGCCATGCAGGAATAGCCCGCATTGCTTTTCTAGGGCTGAGATGAGACCTGAAGCGAGTAATGCATTTTCTACCTGCAATACCAGCAATTTCAGGTAGTCAGTCGGGTGCCTGGTTGGTACCCAAATACACAGTCAGGCAACCAATTACCTGAAACATTGGATATTACTGTTGTTGAGTTATTGATCTTTCCATTTTATTGACCAATTTTGGTAATGAAAAAACAGTAAATTGTTACGGGAAGCTGGTAAACTGGTATGCAATGTAAGTAAATTGGTATGGGAGGTGGATAAAGCAGTATATTTATCGCCAATATGTATGCACAGTATGAGAGCCAGTGTGATGCAATGGCTAAGTGCGCAGTACTTGGACCAGGAGGTAGGGGTGGACACACACACTCGGTTCTAGTCTCGTCTTAGCCAGAAACTCGGCTGACCTCCGTGACCTCAGACCAGTCACATTATTCTCTTACCTTAACCTACCTCACAGGGTTGTTGTAAGATTAAAAAGTTGTGTTAGTTAAATGTAAAGTGGTCTGAGTGCCATGGCAGGAAGAGGGGTGCTATATAAAAATAAACATATTATTACACTGGTAGCCCACTGTGCACTAATCTGATACTGATTAGTACCTGATGTTACTGAGTCAAATTGGGTACCATCATTTCGATGGGTATGCCTGTTTTCGTGGGTACCCATTTCAGCTGAGTACTCCTCTCTAGCTGATACCCATTCTGTGAGATGCAGATAGGGCAGAATTATTATTACTAATTTTCATTACAGTCAGCAAACTTCTTAGGGCTGTCCCTGAGCGGCAGGCTGGCATGTGAACATTTTCTAAGTGCCAATGTTCTGTTGGATCACATGTACCTGAAAAAGCATGTACCAGAAGCATGGCCTAGTGGTGAATATTCATGACAAATTAAGCAAGCAGTGGAGAAATTAACTAACAAACCTATGATGTATTGCAATAAAGGGAGCGTGCCTAACAAGCAAGCATTTTTACAATTAACATGATGAACTTCCATGAAAGTAAGAATCCATCATTCGGCAATTCCTAATCTTTCATCCGATTACCGAGTTTTATGGCTTCCCTTTTACAACGTGCAGTTTTAGTTTGAGTTGTGTAAGAATTGGCAACCTTGTGTTAGGGAATTCGTTCAGCATTTAATTAAACTAATGAAGCAATTTCATTAAGAATTGCTTAGACGGAGACTTTAAAGCACATTGGGAGTGATGACTATGGCTTTCTGTTTGTTAGCTTTGAAAGTAGGTAGTCTTTGAGATTAACATGAGATGGCTTTAAAAATGAGAAATCTTTCCATCCATCCATAGTCTTTAGAGAAATTTCCTAAGCACTAAAATGTATACTTAAAACAATGTTAATAGTAAAATCATGATTCATTATAAAATTTCCCTCACTTGAAAGATGGGACATCTGTTCAGTTTTATGAATCTCTGCTATTTGGGTGCAGATCGTTACCCTGAAACAGATGTTATTTATTAATTCTCATCTTCATAATCTACAATATGCATAAATACAGGCCGAAAATATGTAGGGTGCAATCCTCTGGCTGTTGTTTAATGATGGTGCTAACTCTTAGCACTAGCACAATGTTCATTACAGTGAACAGAACTCATATCATCGGTAAATGGATATCACCAGTGCTAAAATGAAGAAGGATCGTTCTGCTTGTTCTTGTAGCTGCCATTGAAATGTAGAGAATGCATTAAATAATTTAATCGACTTAGCAATAGCCTAATTGAAGGTGAGGCACAACCGATGGATATTTACTGGAACTGAATTAAAATGTAGTGTACAGTTTTTTCAAGGTGCTGTGATTTTACAACTTTCTATTAAAGATTGCTCCCCTGGTAAATGTTCCGCTTTCTCATGGTGGGATTGCTGGACTAAGGGTCAATTAGTTCTCCATCCTGGTGTGTAATTACTCTTCCTGATCTATCTATAGTTATTCACCTAGTGCATATCTCCAAGGATATCAGGGGAAAGTTGTGAAAGATGTTGGCTGAGTAAAATATTTATAGGACAAGCTAAATAAGGATGTGTACAAAATACAAAGATTATGAAGTCACTGATGTTTAAAAGGAATTTGTTATTTCTAACCTCACAAGAAATTGTTGATTAATCACCAGTAATTACAAAGTCAGTTTTTCTGGGAATGCACAAACTTTGGGTGTATGGGTCACAGAACCTCATTTTCTTAAAGTAATAGGACATGATCTTCACTTATGTGTGAGATGTGAATGATGCCTGTGTCAAAGGAAAATGGTTATGAAATCACTTCCTGAGCTCTGGGGAAAGGGCTCAGTCTGTATGTGCTGCCTTGCAAGCTAGCAGAGCCCCCCCCCCTCTCTTCTCTCCCCCTCCAAATACCTGTTATCTGATACCAGATATAACACAGTTTGTTCTTGTTTAAGCCTACATCTGAAGCATTCTATGACTTCTTCTTCCTTCGTGGGCCTATTACCCTCAATAACAGCATAACCTGTGCTCTGCACCCTTACGCCGGGTAAAGGAGTCAGTGTGGTGTATAGAGACTGGGAAAAGCACAGATTCAGTGAGGCAAGGATTTTGCAGTGCAGATACCAGAATTCTGAAGAAACCTACCCAGGCACTGAGACTAGCAACTAGGAGTGTGGTCCCTGAGGCAAGAGGGTGCCCTATAGTGCTATGGAGGTTTTACACAGAGCTCACATGCAGCTGGGAAAAAGCTGCTGTCAGATGGCACCCAAGGGTACATGCGGGCTTGTACAGTAGCCCAGAATTAAGTCCAACAGCTGTCCGCACTGGGCTGTGAATTTGCCGTGTGCCTCTTAGAACTGCAGTATAGAATCTCAGCTGTATGATTCTCTACTCTGAAAATCACCTTACAAATTGTTTCTTGCATCCATCAGCACCACTTCAACATCTGTCCTCAGTAACTAGTTGACATTATTACTAAAATCTGAGGAAGCATTAGGATAGATTTTATAGACCAGGTGGAATCATGCCATGTGTATATGGGGGGGGGTCATGATCCTGAGTGATTATTAAAATAAAGTACAATACAGTATATTGGCTACAATTAGAAGGTGAAATTAGGGCTTCTTCACTAAGGCCTTTTTTACACGGATGTCACCCACGCAGGAACACCCAGAAACACCCATCAGATTGGTGGGAGAGCATCCATGTAAACATCCATGAGTGGGTGGGTGCACGTTCACGACCCACCCACCAACACCCATAGAGCAGTCGGGAAGGAGTCGGCATGCACTGCTCCGTGGTTGGAGGTGAGTGGAGATGGGTGTTCAACACCCACCCGTCCGTGTAAATACCCAAACACCCACACCCATGGGGATTGGTCCACCAAAACCACAGAGAAATGGCTAGAGGCGCCACGCAGGTGCCCCCAACAAGACACACCCACGGCCGGGAGTTCTTAAAGGAGAACCGTAATGTGACGGGTGCTCCAGCTCCCAAGATGTCTGGTAGGAAAGCCACCAACAAGACCAAGAGAGCCAGCACCATGACATGCATGGGACAGGCCAGGGTAAGCTACGGGACCCCAGGTCACCCAGGGGAGGGGGGGCCCAGCCCAACAGCATGGGGGGGGGGAATGGATAATCACCACACACCTCTCCCATCACAGGGTTGAGGGCATACCGTGGCACCGGCTCCGCCTGCAGCACCCCAGCCCGCCACAGTCACGGGGCACAGGGATTGGAGCACAAGCGACAGTGAGGTAAGAGTGAGGGTACCCCAACAACCAAGGAAGGGGGAGCACACACCAATACCAGAACCCATCCCGAGGGAGCACAGGGTGGGCAGCTGACTGCTAACTGTTACACACACACACACACGAGCACCCATACACAGGAGCAACGCACCACCAGGGAGACAGCTGAGGAGGACCTCCATGATAGTCAGGTAAGACTGCAGTGCCCCCCGGGGGAAGAGGGGAGGCAGCACCCAACGAGTAAGAAGGGGGGTTGCGGGAAGGATGCTAACACCCACGCAATACCCCCAACAGGAGACGACCAGCTCCACTGTCACCACATCCACCGGGCGGGCACCAAGCTGGAAGGCCCCCCACACGCAGTACCCAAAAGGGGGAGCCCTGGTCAAGACAGGAGACCAGGGACTTCATATGCATGTGGGGGGGCCAAAAAGGTCCAGCACGACCTGGTGTGCAGCTATAAGACTAGACCGGTTTCTGAAGCCATCACCCAGGAGTTGCAGTGGCAGGGGTACAATAGGGATGTCACCCGGTGCATGCAGCAGGCAAAGGACTTGAGGTCCAGATATAAGAATATCAAGGACAGCAATCTCAAGTCCGGCTGTGCCATGCACCCAATGGAGTTCCATGATGAGCTGGACAGGTTCCTCTGCATGGACGGGGACATTTTTGCCTCCCGCATGCACGCCACTGCCTTCGCAAGGGGCAGAAAAAGGGTGAGAACAACACCCCCCCTGCCTAACCCCCTGGAGCAGGGGGAGAACGCTGCCCCTGGTGAGGCCAGCCAGGATACTGGAGGGGACAGCCCTGTCACACAGGGGGAGGAGGCATCCCAGGAAACCGCTCACAGTAACATCACCCTCCACATGCACCCACAAAACCCACAGGGTGACAGGCCCCGGGGATGGGGGGCACATGCAGAGCGAACGGACACCCAGGATGCCTCCCAGGATGCGCCACAGCCTGAAGCATGGCAAACTCTATGGCTGCAAGCAAGCTGGTGACCCCGCTGCGCAGGACATGGCTCACACAGAACAGGGGAATGCCTAGTACCTAACCAAGAATACACAGGGAGCTTGTAGTCGTTACATAACCATTTTTATTAGGTCGGGTTACACAGGCCTTGGAAGGAGGGGTGGGAGAGTCATATGCCAGAGTTAGTTGCCTGCCATCTGGACAACAATGTGCTGACACAGAGCATCCCTGTTCTCATCCAATATGCGCCTGAATACTCCACCCTGGACGTTGGTACAGGGGCACCAGACTCGCTCGCTGCACCGGTGGGGGGTTGTCAAGGGCAGCTCTGCCGGTCTCTCAGATATTGTGCAGGATGCAGGCTGCCAGGACAAAGATGGGGTATGCTCAAGATTGAACTGGCTCCTGTTCATGAGTAGGTGTCAACGCATCTTCAGCTACCCAAAAGTCCACTCCACCATGCTCTGAGAGGATGATAGGCACTCATTGAACAGCCTGTGCTCTGGGGTGCGAGCCACAGGATAGGCCCTCCATGAGCTCAGTGAGGAGGCGGGGTCCCCAATCACCACTGGAGCCATGAATACCCCCTCAATCACCCGGTTCAGGTTGGGGCAATCTCCCCATCGAACATGCAGGCATAGAAGGGTGAGGTCCACTGAATGCGCGCATAATGGCTCCTCCCTGACTGGCCTGTGTACACATCAGTGAACAGGCACCAGTGATCCACAATGGTCTGGAAATTTATTGAGAAAGTCTGCTTCTGGTTCAGATAGACCATCTTGATGTGTGGGGGTCGGATGATAGGGATGTGGGTGCTCTATCATTCCGATACAATGGGGGAACACCATATCCTCAAAAGCCGTGGATCACTACCTCAGGATCCCGGAGCTGGATGACCCGCTCGAGCAGCAGCTCCACTATCAGGTTGCACACAGCGTGGAGCGCCCTGTTAATGGTCATGGTCTCCACTCTGAACTGCTCCCCAATGCTCCAACAGGAATCGGGGGTAGTGAGCCTCCACACTGCCATGGCCAATCGCATCCCTGGTGGCAATTGCTACAGCATGTTGGTAGCTCGCCTCCAGAGATATGGGTTCAGGAACTCTCAGAGATGGGTCAACAGGGAGCGGTTCATGGGAAGTGGTCCATCCATTCCTTGTCTGCCCAGGTAGCCAGCATGTTCTCCCACCATTCATTGCTGCATAAATGCATCAAATACATCCTCTGCATTGGGATAGTCACATGTCGGCCATAAGGGTTGAGAGGCCACCAGGAGAGGAAAAGCTGCATGTCCTGGGACACAGATGTTCTGAACACGGCATGTCAGCAAGCAGATATCCTCCTTGTCCACCACAACAATGCTTCTCAGAGGATGTTGGCCACCCTCCTGCACCGTGTTCCATGGTTGTACAAGCGAGGCCCTGGCAGGAGTAGCTCGGTCCATTGCTGGAACACCTGGGCCAGGATCATGAAGCAGGAGTCAAGAACCGTTAACAGGATGGCCCTCTCCTCAGGGGGCTCATCAACAGGCAGCATGGAACCACCAAAGACACACACTCCATGAGAACTCACCACCAGAACCAGTGATGGATCACCACGCGGGTACCCTACTAGCCTGTACGTGAATGGGTGACTTGCCCCAAGGCCTGCACAGCTGTGAAGGTGCCCCCCTGAAGCACCTGGCCAATAACTGGGCTGTGCACTAACCTAACACCTGGTCGCAGCCTGTGCCTCCAACCTACACATTCTGTGCACCCAGCACACCCACCCCATGCTGCATGCATACCCTGTTGGTCAACAGCTGTCCCAAGGTAATGAGGACCGCTGCCATGGGCAAACCGCAAGACCAGCCCACCAGCACGGACCACCTGACCGCCCTGGGGCTAGGGTCACAGCGGGGCTGCAATGTGGCCAAGGGGGTCTACCTCCCCCCCGTGCCCGTGAACTGCCCCCATGCAATCAGTGGGGATAATGCATCCACACCAGCCCTGTATTTGTCACCGCGACTGAAGTCCATGACCTAGTGCAGCTGTGCACAATCATGATATGCTGCATGGAGTGCCTCATTAACTCCATCCTAGAGGCAGCCATGGTGATCTGTCATCTCTAGCACTGGAATGTTTCCACCCAGTGCGTGGGTCTGGGATTCACAGGGCCTAGCAGCCTGCCCTCTATCAGCTGTGTAAGATCTCCCACCGGCTAGCGTTGCGCAGCTCCTAGCACATCGCCCATTCATAGCCTCTCTCTTTTGAACCCCTGTGCAATCCAGCAACCAGTCCTTGGAACGGTGATGGCAGGGTGTGGAGCAGGCCTCAAGGCCAGTGTTGGTGCAAGGAAGGAGTTGTCAACATGTGCCAAAATGCTGTTGGGAACGCTGTGGCAGAACCGCAATGTCAAGCTGCTGATGAGAGACCCTCTGTCAGTTGCGGATGTATTCAATCTCCTGTCAGGGTACATGTGGGTGATGGACTGTTCATTTGGTGGTCAGGTTTGCTGGAGGCGTTCCGGGGAGCTTGGCTTCACCCTCCTGCAACAACCTCTTTGGGGGCACCCGGCCGCCATTTCTTGTGCCATGGGCCACACAGAAGATCATGGCTGTTTGCCTGGTGGCTGCTCGCCCAGTGTATGGACTGGCCCTCCAGGCCGGGGGTTCCCCTGTTGCTACCGACTATACCAGCATCCTACTGCGTACCTGTGGCATATCGTGTCCACGATCAGACTGCCAGGTTATTCTTGGGGAGCTGGGCCTGCTACCCCCCGATGTTGGTGGACCGCTACTGACTGAGACCCCTACCACATTGGAGCTGGGCACCCTGCGATTGGTGCTGAACCTACCAAGTGTCCAGGCTGCAGCTGCCACAGGGAACCACCTCCTGCCCCAGTTCATGGTGGATACACATATGCGTTCCCAGGAATTCTGCAAGGGCCTATTCACCTGGGAGGGTCTTGTCCCAGGGCAGTTGTTTCATGAGCACCCTCCGACCTCTCCCTGATCTGGCCATCCCAACCTCCTGCACTATAGCAATGTGTTCCCCATGCCTGTGTTGTTCCATGCCTCCCCTTGGACAGTGCTGCTCCTCCCCACTGTTTTCTGCGAGCCATTGGTCAGTTGCCCTGTCTGCCGGACCCCATCACTGCTTCGGTATCCCCCCCCCACCTCAAACCCTGTAGCCTTAACGAGCATGACCATCCCACTTCGAGTGGGTGCAATGATGGGCCAGAGTGATGGTTGCTTGGAACGGCCACGGGCCCATGATCACCCATTCACCGGCCTCTGATTGCGCGTACCCCGCCTTTCACCCCATATGAAGTAAAGACCTTGCCTGTGACTGTACATCGTATAGTGCATTTGTGTCAGTGTGCCACTCCAATCACCCCTTCCATGGCTGCAGCCTTTTCTGTGTGTGTTTGTTAGTGTGATCGGGGTCCTGGGGGGTCATGTTCAGGATCACTGGGGCTGTCAGGTAGCAACCTGTGATGTGTGGAGCGTTCCCCTGGGGGCTCCCTAATGGATTGGGGGTTTGGCCTGTGGGGTGGTAGGGGCCCTATGCATTCTGTTGACAGCACTGTCCTTGATCTGCTGGTGGCCACCTGCTGTCCTGTGACTCTGTGTGGGACCTCGTCCTCTGGCCAGCCCCCTGATATTCCCTGTGGTGGTGTTGTCAACCACCTAGGTGGATTGACTGGCCTGTTGTGGGTTGCGTGTGCTACGTGTGTGCTGGTGCTGTCCCATGGCAGTGCTGTGGTACATGGGAGGGTGCTGGGTGTGGGCCCCAACCCCTCCCTAGCGGCTACTGTTGCCCTGGAGGCCTTGGCACACACCAAACACAGTATCAGGCAGGGGTTACCCATTAGGGATGGACGAACAGATTTCGGTTCAGGTTCGGCCGTTTGGTTCAGTCCGGTTCAGTTTGCCCTTTCAGTTCGGCCGTTTGGTTTGGTCGCCGCGTTCGGGTTCGGCCGTTCAGTTCGGTCGTATTCGGTTCAGGCGTTTGGAAAAAGGCTCTGTGTGAGGAATAATGGCCCCAGACCCATGGCGGTGGGTCCTGGAGCTAGAGTGGTAGCTTCTGGATATTGGGACAGCCCTCCCTGCCTGTAACTTGGCCCCAGAACCCTGAGGGTGGGTCCTGGGGCTGGAGTGGCTGTTCCTTGATATGGTGCAACGACAGCACCTCTGTGTGAGGAATGATGGCATCCAAAAATGCCACAACCTCAGGGGGATACAAGGGAATGCCAAAGCTTCTAAAAACAATTATTCATTTATTTATACAGACCCCATGGAGACCAAGAATTGACATATATTGATGTATAACAGAATTAACATATAAGGGGACATCACATTAATACAGTTACCAAATACAATCAGGGTTATAATACAGGCACCAGGAAGTCTAAACTCCCCAAATAAAACCTGTATGCAGGTATATATTGCCCATTGAAAAAAAATATCCGTGTTGTACACAACTATGTTTCTGACCCAGATATACTGGTCTTCTTCAGCAACACTCTGATTGTAATTGCTCTCAATGGGGGTATCAATAAAACCTTAAATGTCTGAAAAAAGAATATACACACACACACATGAGTTGTTATTAATCTCACATTTCTAAACCTTGCAAACTTCGCATCATAATTTGTAGGAACCTTATGCTTCCGAAGAGGTCTTTTTTACAAAATATCCATACTTAACTCAACCCAGGATTAATCAAGCTATCCCATGCTGCAAACTTTTCAGTACTATATACCTCAATATCTCTAAATATCACAAATGATTTGCTCCCCCATTCCAAACCTCCATTCATATCCACATTTCCATAGGAGGGACAGGAGAGCAACCCTTTTCTTCCCAAGATATTATAAACCATTGTTATTCATAGACCCAGCCGAGGTTTGAACAGACTTTGCAGGTATTTAACACCAAATACCGCAAGGTCACCAATGATATGCTCCTCAAATCCCAGCCTCCATAACAATACCGTCTCTACTTCTTCTAGGTATCGGGGGGGGGGGGGAGTAATAATATAACCAAAATTCTCATTGTCCAAAGGAGAAATTTCATTGTAACCAACCTACCACATTACAGTTCCCTCAGGCCTGTTTGCACTACAATGAAGGGTACAACAGACCCAATAGTTCATACAACTCCTACGCTGTAAAGACAGCCCTTCAAATAGTCTNATCTTGGCCCCTCGCTCCCTTTCCCCTGGCTCCTTGTTCCTTACCCCTGACCCCTTGCTCCCCTGCCTTTGGTTCCCTGTTTCCTTGTTCTTTACCCAATATCCCTCATTCCCTTTCCCCTGGTTCAGTGTTCCTTACCCCTGATCCCTCGCTCCCCTGCCTCTGGTTCCTTGAACCCTGCCGCTAGTTCCTTGATCTCTCACTTCTGGATTCCCTGTCCCTTGACCTCAATGATGAGCCGTAGACGTTCTTAGACCAGCAGTGCTGGGATCCATGCTGAACACTCTAGCTCCTTGGTATCGGAGAGCAGCTGAGAGGCTTCCCCGTGTGTACTAAGGGACATCCCAGATTCCCTACACCTTGTTCCCCCCTCCTGTCTACCCACTCCCCCTCCCCTTTCCCTGGCTCCGCCCCAGAGCCTGACAGAAGCCAGTGGTCTGAGGCGAAAAGGGATGGTGATTGGGCAGACTGGCTGCAACTCCAAACCTCTCCACCCCTGGTGCCTGGCAGTACAGTCCTCAGCTGACTGCCCCTCCCTGTTATGTTTTGCCTTCCAGTGACACGTTTTTGCCACCCGAACTCACCTGAATGTGATCCAAACTCACCGAACTATTCGGTAATTTCAATGTTCAGATTCTAATTTGGTTCAGTTAGTTCGGGTTTGGTCATCCGAACAGGCTGAGTTAGGACTGAACTCTGAACTTCCGAAACGCGTTCGCCCATCCCTATTACCCATTGGTTGGCCTCTCTGATGGGGCTGCCCTGCCCCTCACTGCTCCTGTCGCCCCATGTTGATTCTCACCATCTGCACTGTTGGCGAAGGATGGCGACAGGAGAGACAGGCTGCTGACCATGAGTGTGGGCTTTTCTGGGTCCATCAGTTGTCCGTCCATGTTCCTCCTGATCTATAAGCCTCTGTTTTATTTCTGCTAATGCTTGGGCAGGATCCAATACTCTCAGGAATTCTTTGTCTAAGCCCAGCCTGAAAAGTAAGCTTTCAATCAATTGCAGCCAAAGGGTCACACATCTCTCCTCTCGAATACAAGATAACAGAGACCGAGAATTCAGTGGAAGCACCACCATTTTAAGCCAATATTTTAATACAGCCAAAGTCGCCTGGAGTCTAATAGATCTTAATGCGATCTCAGTCCTTAGGATAACACCCGGGGTACATTTAGACAGACAAGAATTGTGCTGAGATATTTATTCTGGGGGGCTTCGAGCCTATCCAGAAACTCACAACCGGAGACGGGAACATAAAAGCTGTGTAATTGTTTTAGCATAAAAAGATGGATTGCTGGCTCAATCAATGTCCCTCCCTTGGAAAAGTAAAATTTCACTAGGGCTTTAGCTGTATTACATGCCTGATGCAGGGCTCCTCGTAATGATGTCTCCAGCTCCCCCAGGGCTCAAAAAATAACACCCAGGTAGTGTCATGTTGTTAGGCAAGGTCCAACATTTCCACGATGCATTTTTTTCCTAACTTGGAATGTGACCGTATTTTTCCATTTTTCCTGGAAAAATGTGTCTGGGCCCGGATGGAATGCCCTCTGGATGTTGAGACAGAAATTCTTGCCGGTAGTGTCATGTTGTTAGGCAAGCTCCAACAACTGACATGGTGCATTTTTATCCAAATTTGGAGTGTGACTGGATTTTTCCATTTTTCCAGGAAAACTGTGACCCTGGGCTCAGGGCCCAGATGGAACGCCCTTTGGATGTCAAGAAAGAAATTCTTCCGGGTAGTGCCATGTTGTTAGGCAAGGTCCAACAAGTGCCACGGTGTATTTTTTTCCTAACTTGCAGTGTGACTGGAGTTTTGGATTTTTCCAGGAAAACTGTGACCCCGGGGTCAGGGTCCGGATAGAACCCCCTTTGGCTGTCGAGACAGAAATTCTTCCCGGTAGTGTCATGTTGTTAGGCCAGGTCCAACAAGTGC
>QEPC01009172.1:31297-43006 GCA_003113815.1 Sphenodon punctatus | reverse complement strand
GGGTGGGGGAGGGAAGGGTCCAACTGCTTACCTGCTGTGCTGTCTCTGTGAATGGCAGGCAGCGGGAGAAGCAGAGCGCGGGAGTCTCTCTCTCGGGGGACATGAGGCAGTGAGGAAGCATGCATGCGTGCTGCTCCCCCTTCCTCTGTCCCCCGAGCCAAGCTATCTCGCCAGGGCTGTCAGTGCGACTGCCCTGGCGAGATCTTCCATTGTGCCCATTGAGCACAATGGAAGGCTGTAGCCCCTCCCTCCACAGCACGTCCCGTGCGTGCTGTGGACGGAGGAGTCCAGCCGCCCAAATCGCGTTTTCCATAGGAAAACGCTTTGGGCAGCTGATTTTTGAGCCTTCTGGGACCCACTCCTCTGGAGTGGATCCCAGAAGTCAAGCCGCAGCAGCCTCTGTCTTGCCTTTGCTTCAGAGTGGAAGCTGCAGCAGCGCTGTGGTTTCAGTGAAACCGACATGAAACAGACAACAGCGCTGCAGCAGCCTCCGCTCTGAAGCAAAGGCAAGGCAGTGGCTGCTGTGGGCGGTGGGGAAGTGGCGGGGAGGGGGTGTTTGTTTTTTTACTATGAGCAGTGTCACGGCGCCTGGCAGGGCGCTTGGGGGGTCAGCTCCCCGAACGCCCTGAAAGGTGAGCCGCGCCTGGACCTCACATTAATTAAGCAGCATCAGCTTCAGATCAGAGCCTCCACTAGCCTCAGCCCCCAAATATCCTGAGACAGGAGGGGAGTGGGAGATGGGAACGGACACTAAGTGCCTCTTCCGATATCACCAATGGCCTTTCTCTAGCCCCCTCCACCCCGCACCATACATTCCCATGCCCAACATGACCCCAATTGGTTCAATAGCTGCTCCACTCTATGACCCCACCACTAATCCTGCCAGGAACTCTCAATCCCACAACCTGCTAATGCATGGCCTCCTATGCTGACTCTGACTGGGACCGAGTTAACTTCTTGGAGCCCTGCTGGAATTAGTGACTATTCATGGGCATAGCAGTCCACCTATGCTCTGATTGGGGCCTTGGACTATAGGTCTTCAGGACAGTGCCTGTTTTTTTGCTCAGTTTTTTCAGCACCTAGCACCATTGGGCCTTGATCTGAGTATGGGCTCCTGCTCTGCAGAAAAAATAATAATAAAGCAAAACAAGTCAAAATGTAAGAAAGGCAATATAGGGCTGAAATGAGTATTCAGTGAAAATACTGAGCTCAACTGGTAGATTTGTTTGTTTCAACGAAGTGGAATTCGCTTCCCACTTCATTTTCAGTTCTGAATATAACTGATGCAGGAGGGGCAGGATATAAATCTATAAAATAAATGAAGAATACATTTTGGCATTTTTTATGCTTGGAGATTTGGTTATTTCAGTTACTTAGAAGGTACTGTGAAGAGTACTGTCAAAGTGAATTGAGCACCAGATATCAGAATACCAAACTATCCAAAACACCAAGCACAAAAAAACTGTAGTAACAGAATGTAACTGAATAAGCAAAGCTACAAATTTGAATTTGAAGATGCATTCAGAAATTCATTTGTGTGAATGCAGCAAATTATCTTAGCAAATATGAAATGTTATATGATGTAACTGAAATGATCATAAAAATAGAAAAACTGATCTGAAAAAAATCTCCACAAAAAAAGCCCCACACCAAAACAAACAAAGCAGGTATCCAATGGAATGGAAACAAAAAGTGGTTATTATCTGCTTTGGTATTTGTGATTCAGGTAGGGTAAATTTGACTGGTTTGCTTCTTTTTTTCTGAATGTTTATTTCAGTTTTTCTGAATACAACCCAATATAATACTTGAATTTAGATTCATGCTCTTTGACAATTTAACATTCTGTCTGAATTTGACTTTGGATCATGTTTTCCTCTTTAACCTCACTTTGTTCAACTTTTCTTAATTCAGGTACCTTAGTTTCAATTTTAATTACCTTAGATCAAAGTCAAACAAGATTTTAAGTTTTTGTTGTTGTTTTGGTCTAAGCCAAGCAAAATAAATGACAGCAGAAACAATGTTACAGAACGTTACAAATTATTGAATACCTGAATTACAAAATTCCAAATAAAGAGATCACACATGAACTCTGAAAACAAATTCATAAATTCAAATTTGCCATTTTGAATATGCAAAATTATCAAATTCAAAACTTTGAGGTGAATATTTGTGCCAATTACAGTTTACAGCAGGGGTGGGGAACCTCAGGCCCAGGGGTCAAATGCGGCCCTCGGCAAGTTTTTATGTGGACCCTTCCAGTGCCTGGATCTGTACCCTGGACTCCCAAGCACTAAAAAACTGAGCTCAGAATAATGAATCAGAGAGGAGGGCATGCAGGCAAGGGTAGGGGACAGCTCCACAGCCCATATCCATGAACTGGACCCTCCTTTTCTTAAATAAACCTATTAAGCACCCCCACCCCCAACTACTATGTGACCCTACTAATTTTCAATGTGGCCTCTGGGGCAGAAAAGGTTCCCCACCCCTGGTTTACAGTATCTAAGAGTCCTTGGGGGAAGTACATTTCATACAGTGTTGGATAAAATTAGGAGATCTAGTTCTCACTAACTTACTATTTCTACATATTTTGTGTCAGTTTTACAGATGCTTTTGTGCGTTTCTGAAGTGTAACAAGACACCTATTACTTCCATCAACAAAGGTTCTTCACGATCCACCCGAGTGTGCCGCACCACCCGAAGGGTTCAGGACAACAATTTCACTTTCCTTGATGCTTCTGCAGGACAGCCATCTTCAGAACACCAAGAGGCCACTGTTAGCTTGCAGAATCCAGACCTAACCACAGACAACAGTCCCAAGACAAAACGGACAGTGATGCTTGTAGCTCACTATAGTGCTTGACCAAGACAACTTTTGTCTTGTGCTATCTGATTCGGGAAGAGGGTGCTGGAAACAAGGAAGGACTGAAAATTGGGTTTGTGAGTTTCAGAATTAAAAACTGTGAGAAATGTGATAATTAAAGACTGATGTGGAGCTTGATGTAATCAGAATTTTACAGGGCTGAAGCTGCTGAAAAGTTGCTGGAAACTGAAAAAAGAGAGAACATGTGATGCTAGATCTTCAGTCCACCAACCCATTGCTCATGTGTCTTGAGGATATTTCTAAATGGAATTTCAGAAACTGTTTTCTCCCTTTTAAACACTCATTTGTAGTTTTTAAAGGTATAAATTAGGTCTCCTACTGTCCTTATCAGGAATGTTGGGCTTTTCATTCAGAGATTTCTCAGACGAGGTTACCAATAAGTACATAAGGGGGAAGAATGAATCACTATTTATTTATTATTACAATGATTGCTATTATTGAAATTACTCTGCACATTAGTACCAGTATTCCAGAGGACATCACTTTCCAAATTTCCATGCATTTGTTTTGGATTATCCTGCATCTTAAAATTCACTTTAGAGTTTAATAGAATTTTAACACATTTTATACATTTTTTTAACCATATCCATCCGTTTAAAAGTAGATACACTGGTCATTTTTCAAAGTTTCATTCTTGCAAGGCTAGTGAAAACACATCAAAACCAGTTCCAATAACTCAGCAGTTTAAAGAATTTAAAGACTTCTGATTATTAAAGTAGAAATATCAAGGGGGAAATTTAAGCTACATAGCTACTCAGGAGAAAATGCTTAGCAAAGAAGTTTTTCTTCACTTGAGCAAACCAGAAAGTACTTGGATTTATCTTGCTTCTCTCCAGAGCTAGGGATGGGCTTATAAACACAAATAATGTAATCGTAAAAGTACTGAGGCAAAATATTTGCATTCAGGGTATGATTACTATTCAGGTATGGCAACCAAATGAAGGAAATAGTGTCTTAATCCATGGAACTCTGAAGAACAAACTCTTTTTGGAATTTGTGCTCTTGACACTGACCTCAATCCCATGGTCTGTGGATCCGCGCAAACAAGTTGTGTGTATGCACATGCATGTGGTTTGTGTGCGGCGCAATGTGCCAGTGATTCTTCCTAGAATGTCCAGTGAACTTCTCTCAGGACACCAGAAATGTCCTTTTAAAAAACGTTTTCATCCATCAAAATATTTGGATTTTTATAGCTAAAGAATGGTTATTCCAGACATGTTGTTATGTAAAGTAAAATTTGCTATGTGTTCAGTGAAGCAATGCAGTGGAAAGAGCTGTTAGTGTAATAAAAGGTGTTTTAAGGAATGGTAAGAAACAAATGAGCAAAGACTCAATCAAAGCAAGATTTTTTGCTCAATTTTGAATTTCATGAAGCGCTCATTCAAAAGATTATAGGAAAGCTATTCCACATGGAGAAATATAGCTATGTCACTACTGAAATAGTGACATTACCATGCTTCTTTTTCTCCATGGCACATTCGCTTTGGGAATCCAGTTTTCTATTGCAGCATAGAGCTACACCAATTTGCACCAGCTGCATGGATTTTCAGATCATTTAGGCCTTAGGCCAGAGTGTAACTCTTATCGGACTTCGAGGAATCTGATCAGTTCATAGAATAAAGCAACTAAGGCTGTTTTTAAACAGGCACGGCTGGGGTGTGGGTCCATGTCCACTGAGTGGGATGGCTGTGGAGCACCCATGCACAAATGGGCAGCTGCCTTGGAAGTACTGCAGGTCCATGTACTCCCCCTGCCAGGGACCGTGAAGGAGGGGGAAGCGGGGTGTGCCAGTCTGGCCTTTGATATACATGTCCCAGCCGAGCGCTGGGGAACCCAGACTCCCCAGCACACCCAACCAGTGCCAGTGCCTTACAAAGGCTGTTTACCCACCTGACCAGTGCCTCTGGACAGAAGACCACTCAGCCAATATGGCTGGCTGCTGACCATTCATACGGGCCGAGGATATGTGGGTGCATGTCCCCACACACCATTCTGCCTGCCCTTGCATGGAGGGCTCGGATTTTTTTTTCAGTGCTCCATGAGTGGTCATGGGTAGGTGCTGCATAGGTTACTTTAGATGGGCACTCAGGTGGGTGGAGTTGCGTGGTAGCATCTCATCTAAAAATAGCCTAAGAGAGAGGACAGTACCAGTAGGCAGCTTTTATGTGAAAACTTCAAACAACTGCAGAGCTTTTCTTTGCAAAGGCATAAAAACTGCACAGGTTGAATTCTATGGGACATGCAGAAGGACCCTTGAATGTTTCTCTGAGACCACTTTCACACCTCCCCCCCCTGCACATATTTTAGCTGTGGTTGGAAATGTGCAAGTCAGGATATGCATGGGGTTTGGCCTGTCTGAAAGTCCCCCCATGCGGCTTTGCCGGAAAACACATGCAGAGACACAGAGCTGGATTTCCTGCTCTGTATCTCTGCATAGGTTTGCCAACAAAGCTGTTCTGGGGGGGGGGAGCTTTCAGGTTGGCCGAACCCCACGCATACCCTGGCTTGCGCATTCCCACCCACAGCCAAAATATATGCGGGGGGGGAGTGTAAAAGTGGTCTTAGTTTGAACCTTAACCTACTATACAAATCTCTTAATTGTGCCAAGATAGACTGAGACTGAAACTTTCAAGAGAACTCTCTCTCTCTCTCTTTGTTTTTTATAAGTTCTGTGTATTGTAGGGATGGACGAATAGAACGCGGTTTGGATATTTGGTCGTTCGGTTTGAAACCCAAGTTTGGGTTCGATGTTTCGGTTAAGCTGAGTTCGGTTTGGCTGAACTTAGCCGAACATTCAAAAATAGCGAAACCGAAACCTAATTTTTGGCCTTGGAAAGATGTTTTTCCCACCCCCGAATTCATTTGAACACGACCAAACTGTTTGGTCGTTCGAGAGTTCGGTTCGGACGTTCGGTTCGGATGTCCAAACAGACTGAGACGGTCCAATCTCCAAACATCCGAACCACGTTCGCGCATCTCTAATGTATTGTCCCAACTAGAACCAGCAAGTACTGAACTCCACAAAAATGAATAATAGAAAAGCTATACATAGAATTTTGAGTTTGAAAAAGCAGTTGCATTTAGACCATTTCAAGTTGTTCAGGTAAGACCTTCCTTTATCCTGAGGCTCCTTATCCATCCTGGACAGCAGAACATAGATAAACAGTAAACAGCAAAGACTTTCCCTTAAGTTTAAGATTTTGAACCAGTGCTTTGAAACCAGAACCTCTGGACCTAATTCTAAGCCTACCCCAGATACACACAGACAGAATACCAGCTCACCACAGAAACCCATTTTCTCTTTGTGAATGGAGAAAGGACACCAGCTCAGGAACCCATCTCCTCTTTGTGAATGGAGAAAGGAGACTGGAAAATAGCAGAGAGATCCTTGCTAGCTTCTCAGGATCATCATAGGATGGACAAAGGAATCATAACTAGAGACAACAATATTTCATCCTCCATGCCCATTTCATCTTCAGCATCTCTGCTGCAGCTGCAAAAAGGGGTGTTAAGCAATGGCAATTCTGACTGTGATTTCCTTGGTGATACACTCACCTGCCTGCTGGGAAATGAAATAAAGTCATCAGTTTATTTCAGAGAGAGAAGCCCTGTGAAGAGACACAGCTTAGAAGGACTTTCAGTGTTGCTGAGGTTGTTCTAAGACTCCCTACATTATTACTACAGGCGAAATGGGCAATGGATTTGTTATCTGTGGGTGTTATTCACATTTTTGGGTACCCCTTGAGTACTCAGAGAACATCTACATCCAAAATGGATACTTGCATATCTGTTCTTTGTGCATGAGTTTTTGGAGGTATTTTTTGGTACCTGAGGTAAAGAACCCGCTTCAGGCTTGCACTTCGCTTTCCCTACATCTATACAAATCAACGTCAAGACTTAGGGTGTTTTCAGACGTTACCGGGCCACTTCGCCCCGTACCGAAAACAACCCATTCATTCCCCGCCGGGGTCACCCCGTCACGCCATATCAGACGTGCCGGGGCGATACCGGCGGGGAATGTGGGAGGGGGCGGGGCTGCGTGGCGCAACGTGCAGCCGCATGGCCCCGCCCCCTCCACGTATCCCGCCACCCGTCCTCCGGGCAGATGGGCAGGCGGCGGGGCCAATGCGGCCGCCGTGTCGGGCCGGATGTGCCGTGGCAACCGGCCAGATGTTACTTTTTTTTGGTCCCCGCTGGGGATCTTTTTGACCACGCTTCCCGGGACATTCCCCCGGCTAGCCCGGGAAGCGTGGTTCAAATTGACCCCATGTGCGGATTGACCGTGGTGAACATCTGGCGGCTGCCAAACAGACGTTAGAGACACAGTGACCACAGGTGGGTATTCACCGTGGTTCACTGTGATCTCGTAATGTCTGAAAATACCCGTAGATATTCGATGTAATGACTTTGTCATTATGACAAAGTCATAACGCCTCTCTACAAATTGATGGTGCAACCGCACCTGGAATATTGTGTGCAGTTCTGGTCACCCCATCTCAAAAAAGACATAGCTGAACTAGAAACAGTACAGAGAAGGGCAACAACAATGATAAATGGTATGGAATGGCTTCTGTACAAAGAGAGGCTTGACAAGCTGGGTCTCTTCATCTTAGAGAAGAGAAGACTGAGAGGGGACATGATAGAGGTTCATAAAATCTTGAGTAGTGTGGAATGAGTAGATAGAGAATGGTTATTTACCCTCTCAAAGAGTACTAGAACTAGGGGACACTGTCAGGGTCTAGACTTGAGCATGTGACCCTGACCTTAGCAGGCAGAGAAGTTTCCCCAGGGCCATAAGGTAGCCAGGTTTGAGTACAACATTCCTGCCTTATGTCTGGTGCCTTGCTTGACTTCTCCCCCCTGGACCCCTCATTGGCTCCCAGCAGGATAAAAGGTATGATGGGAGCAGTTGCAGGACATCAGTTCTTATCTGTGATCCTGCCTACACACTGTCTATCTTCTAGTAATCTTGTCACTTGGTCTAACTGCTCTTTTGCCTGCTTCTTGTCTAGTTTCCTCTGGCTCTGTTCCCCCTTTCCCCTCCTGGTAGCTCTGGTTCTCTTGTCCCCTTGATTCCTGTACACCTGTCTTGCATTAACAGTTCTGTAGCTTGTTCTTACACCTGATGTGGGTTTGCCTTACTGTGGTCTTGCTCTTGTGTAGGGATTCTCTCCCCCTGCCCCCTTAGGTCTATACTCCCCTCTCTGATATTCTGTTGGCTCTGTTTTTCTCTTTGCTTGTCTCTGGTTTCCTAATATCAGTCTTAGTTCTGTCCATGCTTTGTATAGGATTCAGCTCCAAAGGCCTGCTGCCCTTGATTATGGTTCTCCTGTATATTCTTGGCCCCTGTTGGGCTAGTTCTCTGATTATATGTCCTTTCTAGGAGCCCAGCTAGATGGCCCTCTGAGATTCCTGTATCCCTCTCTAGGTTCCTGAGCCCTTGTCTTGTATAGATTATGTTTGTGCCCCTAGTCCTTGTTTAGTCAGGTTTATGCTATTACCTGGAGTCCTTGTCTAGCTATGTTCCCCATCCTATTCCTGTGTTCTGGGTCTCCTGTTCTCTTGTGTCACCATGACTCAGGTTAGTGCCTTCCTTGTCTACCCTTTAGATTGTGTCCCCTCTCTGATAGTGTGGTTGTGCTTCTGGTCTCTCTAGTCCTAGTGAATTCACCCTTTGACTGTAGCTTAACCTTATTGTCTTATCCTGCTTCCTTGTAGCTCTCGCATTACTAGGTCCTCTCTCCCTGCTCTTCCCCTGCTACTGTTGTCTTAGCAGCTGCCTTTTGCACCACCTCTAGTTTCCCTGGTCTCCTTCTTGTCCCAGTCGTGCACCCTCTATCACTGTGTCTGTACAGCTCAGCACTCCCTTCCTACTCTTGCTTTGTATTTTGACCCTCTTCCTCAGGTCCCTGCTCTGGACACTTTTCCGGTGCCTTGTTCTCTTCCTTCCAAGCTCTAGTGTGGTTCCCACTGCCGTGCCTTTTTTCTCAACTCCTTCATTGTAGTTCATCCATAGTTTGTTTCTTGTCTTCTCTAGTCTGTTCTGGTGCCTGGCTGACTGTGCCTAATAAATCTGAGCCCAATGAGGAATTATTGGCTGTTCCCTAGGGGTGTTTGCCAGCTATAACATCCTGAGGGCTATTGTTAACCCAGTGCCAGGCTGCCATAAGCACTTCCTTGTCTGTGTCATAGTTCTCCTCTGTTTCTCTTGCCACGCTATTCCCTCTCATTGTAGCCCCTCCCTACTGACCATTGCCCGCCTGGCACCCATGTCCCCTGACAGACACTCCATGAAACTAGCTGCTGGCAGATTTAAAACAAATAAAAGGAGTAACTTTTCACTCAATGCATAATTAACTTATGGAATTTGTTGCTGGAGGAGGTTGTCAAGGCCAGTAGTATAGCTGGGTTTTAAAAAGGTCTTGATAAGTTCTTTGAGATTAGGTCCATTAATGGCTATTAACCAAGTAGCTTATGGAATGAACTTCTTACTGGGAGTGAACAATGGGGAATGGATTTCTCATTGTGACTGTTAGTTCTTCTCCCATGCGATCAAGATTGGCCACTGTCGGAGGACAGAATGCTGGGCTTGATGGACCATTGGTCTCATTCAGTATGGCACTATTTATGTTCTTACCCTTTACCTGATAGAATTCTCAATTGTTTTCAGTCTAAGGCCATTTTTATACATGCCAAAAATGGGTTCTTATAAGTGCTCGAGATAATACCAGGTGTTATAAATGCTGGATTTTTGTAATGTGTGAACACACTATTCCCCTGTTATGCAGCAAAATCTCACTGCATAAAAGGGGAATAATGTGCTCACGTATTACAAAATTCGAGCATTTATACCACTCAGTGTTATCTCGAGCACTTATAAGAACCCATTTTTGCCATGTGTAAAAGCAGCTTAGAAACTGCTGGAAAAGCTTCCTCTGTCTCCTGCTAAACATAACAATGGTTGGGGCTTTTTAAATCTATGCGTGGAAATAAGAATTAAAAGCTGCATATGATTGCAAAACCCATTTTAAATACTAATAGTATAATCAGTAAACAACCTATAGTAAAAGAACTATCAGACTAACAAATCAGTCATAATGCTCTGCTACATAGGGTGTTAACAGATTTAATAATACTCACATGTTCAGTCAACACGTCATGACTATTTCAACATCAACTAATTTCTTTAAGTCTGTTCCATAGTTTCAAGAAAGAGAACAGCTACAGTGAACCAAAGAGGGTAGGAAAATAATTTTTCATTATGGTGCATCTGTAGCAGCAGGCAGCTTCCAGGGGATAAGTCCCTGCAAGAACCAGACACACACACACACACACACACACACACACACACACCATAGCTGTCACTCACAGGGAATTAGCACTCCACACATTTGCCCATGGGAATTAGTTCCAAAGTCTTTAGTAGATGCACACAGTTCCTGTATTCCCACTCCACAGGGTCACCTGCACAGTCCTCTGTATCCACAGTTCTTGGGCTGCCTGCTCAGTCACCCCAACCCTGAAGGCCCAGCACAATCTCTCACAGGTACAGCAGCAATACTCTAGCAACCCCCCAAAGTCCATAGAGCCAGGCCCCAGACCCCAGGCTCTGTCCAAGTCTTCTCCAGGCAGGAGGCACCCTCCTGGGCATAGCCTTCCCCACTTCCTGAGTCCACTCTGGTGGTTCTGGTCTTCAGCACATTCGAGAGTGGTGGTCTAGACTTCTTCAGGGGAGATGTTGCCCCTTCAGCTCCCAGGCAGAGGCTACCCTTCCTCACGGTCTTGCCTCTCCTCTTATAACCCCAGAGTCGGCGTGGCCAGCTCTCCAGCTTGGCTACCCTTAAAGGGCCAGTGTTTTGCCCACTCTGTCTCCTGGGATTTCAGCCTGTTTCTAGCTCAGACTGGTCCCAAAATATGGGGCTGGCTCTGCCATGCCCCTATGCCTGCTCAGCCCTCTGAATGGCCCACACAGCCCCCTTCTTAAAAGGGCAGCAGCCCCTAAGGACTGCTCCCTGCTACAGCATCTCTTTGAAAATTGGGTGGCATTTCCTCAGACATTCCACTGCCAACACAGAGACTGGAAGGAACTGCAGGGGCTCTGCAGTGTCCCTTCATAAATGTCCATATTTCTATGGTCCATTGGATGACAGAAGTCCAGAAACAAACAGATATGCTGATCTAGATCTAACAACAGCTACACGACACTGAAAGATGTATGTTTGTCAGCTCATGGTCAATGTATATCAACCAGGCATCTTTACTGAAGCAGGTTTTGCACATAGACACATAAGACACATGTTAAAAACTAAAAACAAGTGATTAGAGCTATGCCTGGTAACACTGATAGATCAGACATCCAGATCTGGCAGAAACATGTTTTAAGGCATCTTTCTACATCCTCAAGTCAGCCCCTGGTGCAACTTACAGCAGTGGCTAATATGCATCTTACATCATTCCCTTCTTTCATCTTGTCATGTCCCCATCCTCTGTTGCATAAATGTATGTATATTTTGTCTCTACTCTCTCTCTTTCCCTTGGCAACCTGCCCTTGCACTGCCTCCCCCTTATCCTCTCCCTCGTCTCCCTACATACTCTGGCCCTGACCCACCTACCATAAGGAAGGATGATGACCTTTCTTCCGGCTAACAACCAAAAGGGTGAGCTGAGCAAATGACCAGGTCCCACAGTAAACAATGGAAGCTGTCTGTGCTAATCTTGTCAGAAGTGAGAGCAGGCACCCTGGGTGTCTTTAGACATAACATCAACAGAAGTCTGAATGTGTGTTTTGACCTTGATATGGACACCGGTTAGGCCCTGTGTTCACCATG